>PVJN01006278.1:0-76204 GCA_004026805.1 Lasiurus borealis
GTCTCCGTACCTCAGCTTTTTGCAGTTCCTCTGGGTGTCTGTGAGCCCCTCTCTTTCCTTCTAGCTGTAGAACTTCCACTCAGCCAGCTTTCCTGTGGTTCTGGATGATGTCTGTTCTGTCTTTTAGTTGTAGTTTTGAAATTGTTGTGCGAGGCAGCAGTGTAGGTGTTTACCTATGCCGCCATCTTGGCTCCTTCCTCCCCTACTCTTTTTATTGGAGCACTAACATCTGATCTTAAGTTACCAGGACAGGACTTGGGGTGTGTTCTACTCCAATATGTAGATAACCTAGTACTGGCTAGCTCCACATTAGCTGTGCTGGGAGGTAACACAAGCCCTTTTGAGACTATTAACTGAAACAGGTTACTGGGTGTCTAAGAAAAAAGGCACAGCTTTGTCGGAAAGAATTCAAGTATCTAGGCTTCTGATCCACCCAAGAGAAACAAAAGCTAAGGACTGAAAGAAAGCAGGCAGTATGTGCCATCTCAGTCCCTTGCACATGGCGGCAGATTTGGGAATTCTTGAGAGCGGCAGGGTTCTTTCCAATTTGGATAGATCCCAGGGTTTTCAGACCTGGCTAAACCTCTCCATGACACTTTGAAAGGGGAAGATAAGACACCCATTGACAGGGGTCCTGAAAAGGAGAAAGCCTTCATCACCATAAAGGCAAAGCTCACTGGGACCTCAGCACTGAAGCCTCAGCACTGAAACTACCAGATGTGCTGTGGGACTTTAATATTTTCTGTGGGAACCTCTTTCCACGTCCCGCGTGGTTCAGGGTTCCCAGGTCAGGGTTCGGGTTCTGAAGGAGGCCGCACGCAAACGAAATGAGAGACTAGAAAACATTAATTTGGCGATATTGGGGGGCCAGGTGGGAGCCTTCCTCTAGTGGAAAGGACTGCCCTTTGCTCTGGCATTTTTCTCCCTTTTATTAAGGCTTTGGGACACCCCCCTAGCCTTTAGGCAGGAAATAACAGAAATTAGCATGATACAAACAGATAGTTTCAACTAAACAATGAGTAATCAGCTCTGACCTTTCAGAGCAATTAAGGTTTGCCAGCCTTCTGGCCTTCCGTTTACATCCACCTAGTGAGAACAATTACATCCAACTAGTGAGAACAATATTTGGTCTCTGACAATTTTCATTCACGAGAAGAATGGGATAGCTCTAGGAGTTCTAACCCAGGAATTTGGACCCTGGCAAAGACCAGTAGCCTACCTCTCCAAGAAGATTGACCTGTTTGCCTCCACGTGGACCCCTCCTTGTGAATCAGGGCCCTTGGAGCCACGACATTGTTAGACAAGGAAGTGAATAAGCTTACCTAAGAACAAAATTTAAATGTAAAAAATCCTCATGCTGTTGTCACTCTGATTGAAGCAAGGGGGCAGCAATGGCAAAATAGGTACACATTAGACATTAATAAGACATTAATTTTAAAAAAAAATAAAACTTCCCTGATATGGGGAAAAACTCACACAAGTCCAAGAAGCTCAGAGTCCTAAACAAAATGAACCCTAAAAGACCGATGCCAAGACACATTATAATTAAATTGGCAAACACCAACAGGAAAGTAAGAGTGCTAAAAGAAACCAGAGGGAGACAGAAAGTTACCTACAAAGGATCCCCTATGAGACTAGTGACTTTTTTCTCAACAGAAATACTTCAGGCCAGAAGTGAATGGAATGAAATATACAAAGTCATGCAAAGGAAAGATCTGAATTCAAGAATACTGTACCTAACAAGGCTATCAATCAAAATTGAGAGTGAAATCAGGAGCTTCAGAGACAAAAAAAGACTAAGAGAATTTATCACCACCAAACTAGCAATGCAAGAAATGTTGAAAGGTCCACTATAAAAACAAGAAATAGGAAGCAAAGAACACAGATGTAAAAAAATAAAAATAAAAATGGTGACGAACGAACTATCCTATCTAATAAAAGAGTGATATGTAAATTGACCATACTTCTGCTACACCCACCAGCCACACCCACCAGCCAATCAGAGCGAATATGCAAATCAACCCAACCAAGATGGCTATGGCCACAGAGAGAGCAGAAGAGAGGCTTGGGTTGCCCCTGGTGATGAAGGAAGCCAAGCTTTCTGCAAACCTTGGCTGGCCCAGGCCTTTGCTTAAGGCAACGAAGTTTCAATGGCTGTGCAAGCAGAAAGCTTGGCTCTGCTCCAGACTACAACTCAAAAAGTTAAAAATAGAGCATCAAGAAATGCCCATTGTAAGCAGAAGGAAGAAAATAATAAAGATCAGAGCAGAGATAAATGACATAGAGACAAAAAATATACAAAAGATCAACAAAACCAACAAAACTGGTTCTTTGAAAGGATAACCCAAGATTAATGAATCTCTAGTCAGGATCATCATGGAGCAAAGAGAAAGAACCCAATTTTTTAAAAAATCAGAAATGGAAGAGGTGAAGTAACAACTGATCCCACAGAAATACAAATGAGTATGAAAAAAATCCTATGAACAAATCTATTTCAACAAATGGACAAGTTAGATTAAATGGACATATTCTTAGAAAAATACAAGCTCCCAACACTCAATCAAGAATAAAAAACCTGAACAGGGCAATAACTACAGAAGAAATTGAAACAGTGATCAAAAATCTTCCAGCAAACAAAAGGCCTGGTCCTGATGGCTTTACAGGCAAGTTCTACCAAGCATTCAAAGAAGAACTAAAACCTATCCTTCTCAGATTATTCCAAAAAATTGAAGAGGAAGGCACAGCTCGTTCTATGATGCCAACATTACCCTAATCCCAAAACCAGATAAAGACACCACAAAAAAAAAAAAACGAATTACAGGCCAGTATCCTTAATGAGCATAAATGCTAAAATCCTCTACAAAATTCTAGCAAATCAGTTAAGCTATACATTAGAAAGATCATACACCATGACCAAGTGGGATTTATGCCAGGGATGCAAGGTTGGTACAATATTTACAGATCAAATAAAAGTGATACATCACATAAACAAACTGAGACAAAAATCACATAATCATATCAATTGATACAGAAAAAGCATTTGACAAAATCCAACACCCTTTCTTTTTTAAAAAAAAATTTCTTTATTGATTAAGGTGTTACATATGTGTCCTTCTTCCCCAATTCATACCCTCAGCCCCCTGTTGTCCGTGTCCATTGGTTAGGCTTATATGCATGCATACAAATCTTTTGCTTGATCTCTCCTCCTTACCCCCACCCTTCCCTATTGAGGTTTGATGGTCTGATCAACGTTTCTCTGTCTCTGGATCTACTTTTGTTCATCAATATATGTTGTTCATTATATTTCATAACTGAATGAGATCATGTGATATTTGTCTTTCTCTGAGTGGCTTAGTTCACTTAGCAAAATGCTCTCAAGTTCCACCTATGCTGTTGTAAATAGTAATAACTCCTTCTTTTTTACACAGTGTACAATTCCATTGTGTAGATGATCCACAACTTTTTCACCCACTCATCTGCTGATGGGCACTTAGGCTGTTTCAAAATCTTAGCTATTGTAAAATGTGCTGCTATGAACATAGGGGTGCATATATCCTTTCCAATTGCTGTTTCTAGTTTCTTGGGATATATTCCTGGAAGTAGGATCACTGGGTCAAACAAGTGTTCCATTTTTAGTTTTTGAGGAAACTCCATCCTGTTCTCCACAGTGGCTGCACCAGTCTGCATTCTCACCACCAGTGCACCAAGGTTCTTTTTTCTCCACATGCTTGTCAGCACTTGTCATTTATTGATTTGTTGATGATAGCCATTCTGACAGGTATGAGATAGTACCGCATTATCATTTTTATTTGCATCTCTCGGATGATTAGTGACTTTGAGCATGATTTCATATTCCTCTTGGCCTTCCTTCTTCTTCTTTTTTTAAAAATTGAATCTTTATTATTCATATTATTACATTTGTTTCTCTTTTTTCCCCTCCATAGCTCCCCTCTACCCAGCTCCCACCCTTCCCTCTACCCGTACCTCCCTCCCGTTGACCTCATCCATAGGTGTATGATTTTTGTCCAGTCTCTCCCTGTACACCCCTCATCCCTTTCCCCCTGAGAATTATCAGTCCACTCCCTTTCTGTGCTCCTGATTCTATTATATTCACCAGTTTATCCTGTTGATCAAATTTTTAATTCACTTAATTTTTAGATTCACTTGTTCATAGATATGTATTTGTTGTTCATGATTTTTTATCTTTTACCTTTTTCTTCTTCCTCTTCTAAAAGAGTACCTTTCAGCATTTCATATAATACTGCTTTGGAGTTGATGAACTCCTTTAGCTTTTTCTTCTCTGTGAAGCTCTTTATCTGCCCTTCAATTCTGAATGATAGCTTTGCTGGATAGATTATTTTTGGTTGTAGGTTCTTGCTATTCATCACGTTGAATAGTTCTTGCCACTCCCATCTGGCCTGCATCATTTCTGTTGAGAAATCAGCTGACAGTCGTATGAGTGCTCCCTTGTAGGTAATGAACTATTTTTCTCTTGCTGCTTTTAATATTCTCTCTTTATCTTTTGCTCTTGGTATTTTAATTATGATGTGTCTTGGTATAGTTCTCTTTGGATTCTTTTTATATGGGGTTCTGTGTGCTTCCTGGACTTGTAAGTCCATTTCTTTTACCAGATGTGGGAAGTTTTCAGTCATTATTTCTTTAAATAGATTTTCAGTATCTTGCTCTCTCTCTTCCTCTGGCACCCCCACAATTCTGATGTTGGTATGCTTGAAGCTGTCCCAGAGGCTCCTTACATTATCTTCACATTTTTGGATTCTTTTCTCTTCTTGCTTTTTTAGTTGAGTGTTTTCTGATTCTTTATATTTCAAATTTTTGACTTGATTCTTGACTTCCTCTAGTCTGCTGTTAGGTCTCTGTATAATATTTTTTATTTCAGTCAGTGTATGTTTAATTTCCAGCTGGCCCTTTTCCATCTCTAGTTGGTTCTTTTTCATCTCCAGTTGGTTCTTTTTCATCTCCTCTTGGGTCTCGCTAACTTTATCCAACTTTTCTAGGAGATTCTTGTAAAACCTTAGAAGTGTGGTTTTGAACTCTATATCTAGTCATTTGTTTTCCTCCATTTCTGATCCCTTCCCTTGTCTCGGCATTTTCACTATGCCGGGAGAACTTCTGTGTTGGATTCAGTCTTATGATACCAGACTTGCAAAACTGCAAAAGCCTCTTTATTGAGCTTGAGATAGGTGGAGTCTCAGGGCTTAAGGGACCGCCTTGCCTTCCAGTCAGCCCCACCCTCCACGGCCCCCGAGTCTCACATGACTGGGTAATCACTGGAGTGGTCCCTGTGTGTGCCCACACACTCTCTCTCACAGTGCCTCTAGACTGCTGCCCCGCCTGCTCCCCTGCTCTCCAGGACCACAGGAGTCTGGGTCCCTAGGGTTTCGCCCAAAACTGGGGTTCAGTGGAGTTAGAAGTGATGTAACTGGGAGGGTCTGTCTCTTGCTCACTCATGAAAGCCCGTGGCACAATCAGCAGCAGTCCTCCGCACACAGTGCCGTGCGTGCCACTAGAGCTCTAATCCTCTGCGACTCCCTTAAATCTCCATGCACTTCTCCCTTTTCACAGTCCAAACTCCCCCCATATGAGTTTCGGCTGGATCTGGGGTTTAGTGTTGTAGGATAAGGGGTTCAATGCCCTTGAGAGTCTTCGTCACCCTCCCGCCAGAGAAAGCCAGCCACGTACTCCGGCACCAGCTCTCTCCACATGCACGGTCTCCATACCTCAGCTTTTTGCAGCTCCTCTGGGTCTCTGTGGATTCTGTCTTCTTTCAAAAGTATCTATTTGGGTCTGTTGCCCATTTTTTTATTGGGTTGTTTATCTTCCCTTTTGTTAAGTTGTATGAGTTCCCTGTAAATATTGGAGATTAAGCCCTTATAGGTGATAACATGGGAAAATATGTTCTCCCATGTAGAGGGCTTTCTTATTGTTTTGTTGATGTTTTCTTTTGCTGTGAAAAACCTTATTTTGATGTAGTCTAATATGTTTATTTTCTCTTTAGTTTCCATTGTCCTAGGAGCAGGTATCAGTGAAGAAATTGCTTTGGCATATGTCAGAGGTTTTGCTGCCTGTGGATTCCTCTTGTATTGTTATGGTTTCCTGTCTTATGCTTAAGTCCTTTATCCATTTTGAGTTTATTTATTTATTTATTTATTTTTAAAACATCTCAAGGGGAAGAAACTGTGGCAAGGAAGGGCCTATTTTTTTTAATATATTTTATTGATTTTTTACAGAGAGAAAGGGAGAAGGATAAAAAGTCAGAAACATCGATGAGAGAGAGATATCGATCAGCTGCCTCCTGCACACCCCCCACCGGGGATGTGCTCTCAACCAAGGTACATGCCCTTGACCGGAATCGAACCTGGGACCCTTCAGTCTGCAGACTGATGTCTATCCACTGAGCCAAACTGGTTTCAGCTTGAGTTTATTTTTGTATATGATGTAAGTTGGTGGTCTAGTTCCATTTTTTTTGTTTGTATCTGTACTATTTTCCCAGCACCATTTATTGAAGAGACTGTCTTAATTACATTGAATGTTCATGCCTCCTTTGTCAAGTATTAATTGTGCATAGTGGCTTGGGTCAATTTCTAGGTTCTGTATTTTATTTCATTGGTCTTTATGACTGTTATTGTGCCAGTACCAGGCTGTTTTGAGAACAGTAGCTTTGTAGTACAGCTTGAAATCTGATATTGAGATCCCATCTACTTTATTCTTCTTTCTCAGCATTGCTGTGACTACTTGGGGTCTTTTTTTTATTGCAGATGAATTTTTGGAAAGTTCATTTTATTTCTGTGAAATATGCCATTAGTATTTTAATGGGTAGTGCATTGAATCTATAGATTCCTTTAGGTAGTATAGACATTTTAATAATCTTGATTCTACCAATCCATGAATGCGGTATGTTCTTCCATCTGTTTATGTCTTTCTCTATCTCTTTTTACAGTTTCTTGTAGTTTTCTGCATATGGGTCTTTTACATCCTCAGTTAAGTTTATTCCTAGGTATCTTAATTTTTTTGGTGCAATGGTAAGTGGATTTTTTTTTTTAAATCTCTCTATCTGTAAGTTCATTATTGGTGTATAGAAATGCCATTGATATCCTGGCATTAATTTTGTATCCTGCTACATTATTATTAAGTCTAATCATGATTTGATGGAGTCTTTACGGTTTTCTATGTACAGTATCATGTCATCTGTGAATAAGGACAGTTTTACTTCTTCTTTTCCAATTTGGTTGCCTTTTATTTCTTCTTCTTATCTAATTGCAATGGCTAAAACTTCCAGTACTATGTTGAACAGGAGAGGTGAGATTGGGCATCCCTGTATTGTTCCTGTTCTTCAGGGAAATGGATTTAGTTTTTGCCCATTGAGTATGTTAGCTGGGTGTTTGTCATATATAGTTTTTACTATGTTGAGGTATGATCCTTCTATTCCCACGTTGTTGAGAGTTTTTAAGAAAGGGTGTTGGGTTTTGTCACATGCTTTTTCTGCATTAATTGATATGACTATATGATTTTTATCTCTTAATTTGTTTGTGTGATGTATCATGTTTATTGATTTGCAAATATTGTACCATTCTTACATTCCTGGGATAAATCCTACTCGGTCATGATGTATGATCTTTCTGATGTACTGATGGATCTGATTTGCTAGAATTTTGTTGAGGATTTTGGCATCTATGTTCCTGAGGGATATTGGCTTGTAATTCTCTTTTGTTGTGTTGTCTTTATCTGATTTTGATATTAGGGTGATGCTGGTTTCATAGAAGGTGCTTGGAAGTGTTCCTTCTTTTTGAATTTTTTTGAATAGTCTGAGGAGGACAGGTTTTAATTCTTCCTTGAATGTTTGGTAGGAATCCCTTGTGTAGCCATATGGCCCCGGGCTTATTGGAAACTTTTTGATAACAGCTTCAATTTCTTCATTAGTTATTGGCCTATTCAGATGTTTAGATTCTTCCTGATTGAGTTTTGGAAGGTTATATATTTTTTTTAATATGTCCATTTTCTCCAGGTTGTTCAGTTGGTTGGAATAGAGTTGTTCATAGTATTTTTTAACAAATTCTTAGTATTTCAGTGGGGCCATTTGTTATTTCACCTCTTTCATTTCTAATTTTGTTTATTTGGATCCTTTTTCTTTGTTTCTTAGTGAGCCTAGCTAGGGGTTCATCAATCTTGTTTATCCTTTCAAAGTGTCAGCTCTTGGATTTGTTGATCTTTTGTAGTGTTTCTTTGGTCTCTATGTCGTTTATCTCAGCTCTAATCTTCCTTCCTCCTGCTTACATTTGGGCATTTTTTGTTGGTCTCTTTTTAGTTCTTTGCATAGGTGATTCTATTAATGGTGAATTAAATGTTTCAGGATTAGGACATGGAGGTGGAATGGGCCCTGAAGGCCATTCCTCCAATTTTTATTTCTGCTCCTCTTTAGAAGTGAGAATACAAGGGGAGTAGGTTTATCATCTTTAGCAAATGCAATACTATATTCCACAAGAAGAAACAACTTGGGGCCAAGCTTTTCCCCTGATGCTGAGCTTTTTTCAAGTTCTGACCCACTTTTCCTCAATATTCAACATCTAATGTACCCTGTTCAGGAAACCAAAGATTATGTTCTATAATAATATGCAAAAACTGTAAGAGACTACCTTATGACATTTAATTCCTTTATCTTTGAGCATACAAACCAAAAGTCTACAATAAAGTTTTTGTAACCAAATTCTGCTCCATTGGGCTAAACAATACATTTCCACCCTACTTAGAGATTGGGACTTCTGCAGCTGGCATGGGCTTTGTACGTGATGTAAATATCTGTGTTTTCCAATGGTCTTAGGCTCCACAGCAGAGGTTTTCAATCTGTAGGTCTCAACCCACAGGTTGAGAATCACTAGCAGGGTCACCTAAGACCATCAGAAAACACAAATATTTACATTATGATTCATAACAATAGCAAAATTACAGTCATAAAGTAGCAAGAAAAATAATTTTATAGTTGGGGGTCACCACAACATAAGGAACTGTATTACTGGGTCACTGCATTACAAAGGTTGAGAACCACTGGTGTGGACAATGGGTAGCTTCCAACACCTTCACGCTCATCCTGTGTGGTTTGTTGTTGTTGTTGCTTTTGTTGTTGTTGTTCTGAGGTGGGTCTCTTATAGATAGCATACTGTTGTGTCATGTTTTTGTATCCATTTAGATACCCTTTGCCTTTTGATTGGAACATCTAATCCATTTACAATTAAGGTTATTATTGATAGGTATTTATTTATTGCTATTTTAATTCTATATGCCTAGGTTTCTCTCTTTATTTCTTTTCATTTCAGCAGTTCCTTTAGCATTTCTTGTAATGCTGGCTTGGTGGTGAAATACTCTGCTAGTCTGTGGTTTTTTGGTTGTGTTTTTTTGTTGTTGTTTGGTTGGTTTTTGTGTTGTTGTTTTTTTGTCCTGGAAGTTCTTTATTTGACCATCTATTTTGAATGATAGCCTTGCTGGATATAGTAACCTCAGTTTCAGATCCTTGCTATTCATTACTTTGAGTACTTCATGCCATTCCCTTCTGGCCTGTAAAGTTTCTGATGAGAAATCAGATGTCAGCCTTATGGGAGTTCCTTTGTTGGTAACAGTTTCCTTTTCTCTTGCTGCCTTTAAGATTCTCTTTTTTGTCTTTAATTGTTGGTATTGTAATTATGATGTGTCTGGGAATGGGCCTCTTTCGGTTCTTCTTGGGATTGTCTGTTCCTCCTAGACTTGTGCCATTTTTTCCTTTATCAGATTGAAGAAGTTTTCTGCCATTATTAATTCAATGATTAACAATGTTAATCCTTTATCCCTTTCTATTTCTATTCCTTTATCCCTTTCTGCCTCTTCTGGGACACCTGCTATTAAATATTGTTACGTTACACATTGTCCCACAGCTTCCTTATGCTGTCCTCCTATTTTTAAAATATTTTTCTTTTTGATACTCCAATTGAGTCACATTTTCAACCTTGTCTCCTAATTCACTGATTTGATCCTCAGTGTCCCCTAATCTACTGTGTATTCCATTAGAATGTTCTTTATTTGTGCTATGCCTTTCATTATTTCTGTTTTCATAGTTACTATATCTTTTCTCATGCTTTTGTGCATCTTTACAATCATTACTCTGAACTCTGCTTTGGATAAATTTCTTATCTCTGCTTCATTGATCTCTTCTGGAAAATTCCCTTGTTCTTTCATTTGGGATTTGTTTCTTTGTCTCCTAATTTTGGTTGCCTATTTGGGTTTGTGACTATGTATTAGGTAGATCTGTTACACCTCTTAATCTCTAGTGCAGGACAGTGTTGAATGCTGTTCTGATTAATTAAATCAGGCCAAGTCTCAAAGCCTCCAGAGACCACCTCTGCCTCCAGATTGATAAGATTATGACTTAAGTTGCCCTCAGGCAATTGTCCTTAAGTGGGATGAGAGTTTCAGTAGAATATTCATCACCTTTTCAGTAGAATATTCATCACCTTTCCTTTTCAGTAGCATATTTTTAATATGCTAATGTATAAAAATGAGGGTATAGAAGAGTTTTGACTTATTCTTTGGTCTGTTTTACTTTTAGATCTGTCTGTATTTAATGGGGTTTTTGTTATTTGTTCCCCAATTTCATCTGTCCTTGGGTTTAGCTGTACAAGTGGCATTATTTAGGTCTTTGTTATCTATTTCCCCAGGCCAGGGTAATTTAAACTATGTATTTTCAGGTTAGGGACAAGAGGTATAAACCATTTGTTATTAAGTGTCTTTGGGTAGGGTAGATAAGGTCTTGCAATTCACAAGCTGACTAGAAACTGCCCAAACCCTTTGGCATTATTTTACATGTCCTGTCTCAGTTTTCCCATTCCACTCATCCAAGGATTTTTCCAGCTTCTTACTGCCCTGCTACATGGGGACATCTTGTTATATTGTAAACCAGCAAGTGGAACATAGGACACCTTAATGAGCCAATTAATTAAGAGTCTTTATTATGCTAGCAGGCTCAGAGCAGAATTTATCTCTCAAATTCTGAGCAAAATATAGAGGAAGTTTTCCCTTTTTATATCTTTCCAGCCCTTTTGTCTCCCAAATAATGGGATTTCTGGATCTTCTGCAGACTTTACAAAGAGCTCTGTGTAAGTTATTTTTGCAGACAACTTGTAACCTTGAGCATAGTACATAACTAATATGGAGTAGCATCAGCTCCTTACATCAGATGGCTAGCCTGCAAGGTCAGACAGCTAACTTTATCTTCCCTATTATTCACTCAAGCTAAAGAGTAACATTAATTCACAAAACAAGGGACTGTCTAAAACATAACAGAGTAGACTACATAAGACAAGGGATAATTTAAAAACAGCAGAGGATTTTAAACAGTAATTTTACAAAATAGAGATTATTATGCTTCAGTCTGTAATAGTGTCAAAAATAAAATTGAAAATATAAAATGAGGTAGTGAAGACCTTGGAGGGTGGGTAGGGGCTAGGAGGAGGAGGGAAAGGAGAGAGGAAATGGGAGATATCTGTAATACTATCAACAATAAAAATAGATGAAAAAATAAAATGGTACCAGTTTATAAAACAATCTGGTAACTTCTTATAATATTAAACATACACTTTTACAAATTAATAAAGGCAAACCTCACTTTATTTATTTTTTAATTTTTAAAATATATCTTATTGATTTTAGAGAGGAAGGGAGAGGGAGAGATAGAAACATCAATGATGAGAAAGAGTCATTAATTGGCTGCCCCTTGCACACCTCCAACTAGGGATCGATCTTGCAACCCAGGCATGTGCCCTTGGCTGGAATCAAACCTGGGACCCTTCGGTCCAGAGGCCAACACTCTATCCATTAAGCCAAACCAGCTAGGGCAAAGAAAAACCTCATCCTATATAATAAAAAGGTAATATGCAAATTGACCATCACTCCAATGCACAAATGGCCCCCTTATGTGGTCAAAGATGACCACCCATATGTGGACACAACATGGCTACCACAACATTGCCAGCAGGTGAGTGCAGTTGGGAGGGACCAAGCCTGTGGGGAGGGCAGTTAGTGGGGACTCAGGCCTGCAGGGAAGGACAGTTGTTGGGGGGACCCCCATAATTCTGATGTTGGTATGTTTGAAGTTGTCCCAAAGGCTCCTTACACTATCTGCACATTGTTGGACCCTTTTTTCTTTTTGTTTTTCTGGTTGGGTGTTTTTTGCCACCACCAGTCCTGAGACTGGGGCTTGTGCTTTGTCAAGAGAGCTGAAGAAACAGCCATGAGGATTACTGTGCTGAGTTCCTTTCTCACACCACAAATGCCATCTTTCTTGGGTGGAGCATTCCCCTCCTTAGAGTATCAGCCTGGAGACATGCAGTTTCTCACCTCTGGTTAGCAAGCCTCATCTTCTGACAAGCTTTTGTTAATCTCAACAGTATTAGTGTTACAGAATTTACCAGGTGACCAAAATATACACAGGAATATCCAGAGATTCAGGAAACAAACATTTATTTCCAGATGTACTAGTACAGTGACTTAGGGGATCAGTTTTCCAAATCTAGAGTAAGCAAATATGGAGGAAGCTTTCTCTTTATACCTTTGGGTTTCTTTGTCCCTCAAATATGGATCATACTTTCAGAACTTTCGAGGGCTTTGCAAAAAGTTCCGTATGTTGGAATAGGGACTGTGAGACCACACCTAAAGGCCTGCCTGACGCCAGCATTGATAACCCCCTCTGGAAGTTGTGTATTGTTCATGGTTTATGTCAAATAGGAGTATTTAGATAAACAGGTCTTGCAAGACCAGATAATTAAAGAAGGAGCAGTGACTAGACTAACAGGAATGTACATTAGGGATACAGAGTCAGGCTGCTAGCATCCCCCCATGTCTTAATTTCCTCCTCATCCCCACTCCTTCCTCCCCTTGATCCTCAAGCTGATTTTCAGCCTTAGGGATTCAATAGAAAATGCAAAGCTAGGGAGGAGGGTATTCAGAAGTTTGTGTCTATTTTTTTCATCTTTATCACCCAAGGGATTGTGATGGCAGTCCAGAGACCTGGTCTGAAGTAACATCTGGGGCTTCAGGGCTTACTAATTCTATCTCTATTAGATGTTATAAAACCTGTTGTCTTTCTTAGAGGAAGGGGGAGGAAATCTACACAGGTTTCTTCATTTCTGGCTTCAGAGCAGTTGGAATGGTGAGAAACATGTCTCAGGGCCCCATCTGTTTCTTCTCCAGTTGACCCATCGTCCTTCCTCTGCTCATGTCTGTCTAACTCCTAACACATCCCCTCAAGAATCCTGGCTCTGAATTCTTTCAGAGAAAGTGTGTCTCGGTGGGCTCCTCCAGCTATTTCCATGCTGAAAGGGATGGTGTTTTCTTTCAGAGCCAAGAGATCCTTGCTCTCTGTCAGAGTGATGATGAGGCCTGGGCACAGAAGGAGGTGGGCTTGTGACCTGGCAGAGATAAACTGTATTATAAAATTTAGTATTATTGAGCAATTAGAACAGCAAGAGTTACAACAAATGGCCTGGTGGAAGGGAAAGAAAACATTTCAGTTTTAATAACTCCTATTGAAATATAAGTTGTCTCCTTAAAATCACCCTAATTTTTTTAAAGAGCCAAATTAAGACCAATTTATCTATTGCATTCAATTTGACCTGGGATTCCATGTGTATGATTTAGATATATTGTTATTGATTTTATGATTGTTTGCATGAACACAAGAATGGTAACTGGCCATCTTTGTCAGAATTTCATGATTCTCAATGTATCCCATAGGGCAGGGAAGCCATGCCATACCGTTGCCATCAGGCCTGCCTACAGTATCTGCTGGGTTAGATGATTTCCTCACCTGCAGGGATCCACCCAGGCCCACAACCTAGGCTTCAAGGCCCATCTCAGCAGCCCTCTTACTCTTTGCAGCCTAGAGTGTGGGGGGGTTCCACAGGGACACAAATTCAGTATCCAGTGAGAACACACTTCCACTCTGACCAACCACCAGTGATGGCAGGGTATGGGCCTGACGCTCCAGCACCATCCATTTATAGGACTACCAAGCAATATACCAGGCTGGGGAGAGAGAGAGAGAGAGAGAGAGAGAGAGAGAGAGAGAGAGACAGAGAGAGAGAGAGAGAGAGAGACTCTTTGTTCCCCAGAAATTTTAAAGGACCAGGCGCTTTTTTAAAAATAACCAATCACCTTCCCAAGATTTCCCCAGCTTCTGATGGATCTACCTCCTAGTCAATGATCCCTTTCCCAGGTTTGACAGATGTCTATGGTCAAGTAGCTTCCCATTGTGCCATTTTGCACAGATCTTTATCTCTCCCTGCTCTCTGACCCTCCCACCTCCACCCTCCCACCCCCAATACCTAGTACCAAAGAAGGGAAGGGATGGTGTTAATCTTTGACTGGGCAATGCTGTGATTCCCTGCAGCATGTGTGAAACTAGTGAAGTTATAGCTTCCTGATGAAGCAAACAGGCTAAATGTCCACTTCAGCTCTCCAGGCTGAACAATATTCATTCATTTGACTTTCTTCCTTAATTAATATGTAGGCTAACAAGACCAACTTAGTTTTCTTTGTGCTTCTCCAATAGTCAAATAAAATTTATAGTACAAATAAATGCATCCCTGAGATAGCATAAAACCTGAGTTCTGGTTCCCAAGTACTCTGGATAAGAAAAATAAAAAATAAAAATCACAGAGCTGGTACCATCCTGCTACCCCTGGCTGGGATTCCAGAGACTTTAGATAGCCAGAAAACAAACAAACAACAACCAGGTAAGTCCACCACAAAAATATAACCAGCCCTCCACTCCCTATGAAAAATGTCTTATTTCTCTTCTACTTGTTTTTTGAACACCCCAAAACATTTGAATAGCAGCGCAGGCCCAGAGATCAGGAGCCCTCCCCACCTCCCTCGTCAATAAATCCTTTCCCTCAAATTCTTTGGGGCGCAGACCCATCCCTTTTTTCTGTCTGGGTGCAGGCTATTTTGTGCACAAGTTCAAGACTTTGCTTGGATTTTTCTCTTTTTTTCTGGCGAACTCCCTTGATTTCTAACGTGGGGGATCACAAGAACCCAGGTCGCAGATATTGTTTTCCAGGTGAAGGAAGTGAGGTAACTCTTCCAATTTTACCTATGGTCTTACACACTATGGCCATCTTCAGAGTCACCATACCGTTCCCGACACACCCATTGAAGCTCTTGACAGCCTGCCCCTTTCAACTCCGTTCTGGGCTCCTGGATTACATTCCCTCTTGTGACTTGGATCTGAGACTTTTATGTTTCCACTCCCTGAGTAGTGAAGGTTTCCTACTTGATAAAGGTCAAACTGGCTATTTAGTTAGACCTTAGTATTCGCAGAGTGGTTTTGCAAGTTCTAGAAGAGGGGCAGCCCCACTCGTCCTGGTAGGAAAGCTCAAAGCAGAAAGTCATCTAAGACAATCTATTTGGATGGGCGCCTCACCCTTTCTGGTTCAAGACTACGTTTCCCAGAAGTACTTGCGGCTCTAATCAACTTCCAGCGAGAATTGGGCTACCTTTTTCTATTTCTCAAGGAATATAAGACTCCCTGGGATTTGCCGAGTCTATGGAGAAAACTTGTCTCCAGGATGTGGGATCTATCTGGTGTGGGAGCAAATTCTGAGCCTGCGTCAGGATCTCAAAGACTCATAGCAGGACTGTCGGCTATGAGAGACCGGGCGCCATCTTGACCAAATGCATCCGGGTCGGGACTACGTTTCCCAGAGACCCCCGCGGGTACAGGTCCACCTTTACTCTCGCCTGTGGAACCCTGGGCCTCCCAGAAAGTTGGAGGGCAAGGTGAGTGGCCTTGGTCTTGCCCAGGTTTCTCAGGTGCGTTCCTGAGACAGTCCCGGGCCTGTGTGAGTTGGTAGTGCTGGGGAGAAGTGTGGGGTTCCATCTGTACGATTGTGACCGTATGTGACTGTGCGGGGCTGAGCGCGTGGGTGTGATTGTTTGCCTCGTGGTGGATGTGTCGTCGTGATTGATTAAGCGCGGAGTTCTGTGTGCAGGTGTCTCTGTGGATATCCCGTTGTAGGTGTGACTGTTTACCCTTGGTCGACTGTTATTGTGTGTGCGTTCGTGTAACTTTTTGTTTTGTTTTAGGTATATTTTTATTGTTTTCAGGGAGGAAGGGAGAGGGAGAGATAGAAACATCAGTGATGAGAGAGAATCATTGATCGCTGCCTCCTGCATGCCCGACACTGGGACCGAGCCCACAACCCAGGCATGAGCCCTGATCCTCAAACACTGAGCCATGCCGGCTGGCTAGGCTATTCCTATAACGTTCTCTCTCTCTCTCTCTCTCTCTCTCTCTCCCTCCCTCTCTCCCTCCCTCCCTCCCTCCCTCCCTCCCTCCCTCTCTCTCCCTCTCCTCTCTCGTACGCCGGCACAGTGTATAGGATCTCTATTACCTGAGGGCTGAGTGTTTGTGATTGAGGTTGTACAAATGGGAGCAGCAATAAGTGTACTGGATGTCTGACTGTGAGGATGTGGGAGTGTGATCATGTAACTGTGGCATTCTCTGTGCAGTTGGAGGGTGCCTGTAATTGTGCCAGGGTGGACAGGTTGATGTGTGAGGTTAGGACAAATTTTGTTATTGGACCACAGACGTTTTCCCTTCCCACATCTGGAATGCTCAAGATATCCCAGACTCCTTTGGTCTCTTCCATGGGTGGTTGGTGTGGGTACAAAGTTACCTCTGATCTGATGAGTCTGGGCCACAAGGAAATCCTGGCATCTCTTATTTTTTTCTCTTTCCTCAGCTCTTCTTCTCAAGTGGTCCTCAGAAGAAGGAAGGATGGCTGTGGACCAAGCTAAATGCAAGGTGCTGTGGGGCTTCCTATATGCTCTCTTTCTCCTGGATTGTAACTGTTTAACATAGACTCACTAAGTATCCTCTTCTTCCACTTCCCATTCAAGAAAATAATGGGAAGTCCTGGGGTGGTCACACACATCACAGTATACATATACCCTGATTTCCTTCTACATGATGTTCCTATATTCATTAGAAAATAGCTCAGTTACTCCTGTGTGCTAAGTTTTCCCTTTTAAACACAAACACAAAACATGCCATGGTTATTTCAAAGAATTTGGAAAATGGGAAGTTACAAGATGTTTTGATTAATTTCCTCCTAATACATTTCCTATGCATGTATAGTATACATTATTTCAAGATTGGAATCTTACAGCACTTACCATTTCATAGTTTATGTTTTCACTAAAATGAACTGTAGCTATTATTTAGTTTCTTGTTCATTCTTTAAAAAATTTTCTGAATACTACATACATACACAAAAGTGCTTAAAATATAAGCATACAGTTTAAAAAGTAACTATAAAGGGAAACTGTTTAACAAAAACTTGCATTAGCACTCCAAAAACCCCAGTTAGTCCTACCACAGAGGAAAAAACTAATCCTTATCCTGACTTTAAGGTGGTAATTTGTTGTTTTTTATTTACTATACATTTACACATCCCTAAAATATATAATTTAGTTTTGACATTTAACTTTGTAGAAGTGAAATTGTGCTATGTAATGTTGTTTTGAGTCTTGATTTTCTTACACAATATTACATTTCTTTAGGTTCACTCTTATGAATTGTTTAATAAAATTACATACAGCTTGATTAGTGAGTAGATGAGACAAATTTTTGGCTCCTTTGAAAGGACTGCTCTGAACATATATTTATAAGTATCTTAGGGCACACATGGATGCTTTCCTAGGGCATAAACATGTCAATGGAATTGCCTGACTTTATAATATGTGTTTATCTTTAAGTTTCCTAGATACTGCCAAATTATTTTTCAAAATGCTTATATGAGTTAAATTCCTGCAGCAGTTTATAAACATAGTTATCCTGTATTCTCCTAATACTTGGTTACTTGGTATTTTAATTTATTTTAATTTTGATGAGTCTGCAGATATAATGATATGTATGTAGTTTTAAAAGGATAACATACATTCTTCAAAGTATAGAAATTAAAGTATATGTCTGATGAATATTATAAAAGGAGTATATTCATTTAACTAGAATTCAAATCAGATCAGGAGATAGAATATTAGCATTAGATAGAATACTAGCATTTCAGAATACTGATTCTTGTCCCATCTACTCATTCGCAAATTAATCATTATTCTGTCTTCTATAGCCATAGATTATTTTTACCTATCCTTGAATTTTATGTAAAAAGAGTCACACAATATCTTCTCTTTTATGCTTGACTTCTTTTGTTCGAAATTAAATTTCACTTGAAGTATGAATGTACTATGTGATATTATGTAGTATGAATATGTGAAATTCATCTCCTTCCCCTAGTTGTAGGTCATTTATTATTATTGTTTAAAATTCACTTCAGTGAACATACCACATTTTTTATTCCATTATTGATTGGCATTTGAGTTGTTTTCAGATTGGGGCTATTATGATAAAGGCTGCTGTACATATCTTTTGGTGCACATATGAATGCATTTTTGTTGGGTATGTCCCTAGGATAAAATTCTGCATCATAGTTTGGGCATATAGCAGCTTTAATATAATGCTAACAATTTTCCTAAGTAGTAGTATCAATTTATACTACTGACTTTATTGTATGAGAATAATCTTTATAACAGGAGGCTTTATTAGAGATAAAGAATGTTAGTTAATAATGTAAAGGTTAGTCCACCAGCAAGATATTACAGTTCTAAATGTGCATGCCCTCATAAAATTACTTCAAATATATTTGACAGAACTAACTAAAAGAAGTAGCAGTCAAGTCACAATTATAGTGGGAGATTTTTAGCACTTTTCCCAATAGTTGATAAAACAATCAATAAAAACCCACTAAAGTATATAATATTTGAATAATGTGATTGACAAACGACCTAATTGATATACAGAGGACAGTGGTCTTTACAGCCACACTATATATTACTTTCAGATGTATATGAGGCAGTTATCTAAATTGATTATATTCTGAATCATAAAGGGAATTTCAGTATATTTCAGAGGAGTGAAATAATATTTTATGTTTTCTGACCACAGTGGAATTCAGCTAGAAGTCAATAACAAAAATGTAATTAGAAAATTCCAGTATTTTGGATTTAAGCAATGTTTTATACATAACTGGTGAATCAGAGAAGAATTGCAATAGAAATTAAAAATATTTTTAAGTGTATGATAATGAAAATATAAAAATATGTTGTGTTGCTAAAGCTGAAGAAAATATATAGCCATAAATGCATATGCTAGTAAAGAAAAATGGTAAAAAAAATCAATGATCTATATATTCATCTCAAGAAGTTAAGAAAAAAAATATACTGAAACCAAAAGAAAGCATAAAATAGAAAATAATAAGAATAAGAGCTCAAATGTATATTTATATATATTAGAACATAAAGTGAATGTACAGTTGCCCTGGCTGGTGTGACTCAATTGGTTAGAACATCGTCCTATAAAATTAATGGCTGTGGGTTTGATTAATGGTCAGAGCACATACCTAGGTTGCAGGTTCTGTCCCTGGTAACCAATCAAGGTTTCTTCATAAATAAATAAATAAATAAATAAATTATAGGTAGATAAATAGAAAAATAAGTAAGTAAAGAAATAATGAATGTATAATAGAGAATATTAACAAAGCCAAAGGTTTATTTTGGGAATTAATAAATTGATAAAATTCTAGCAAAATTTATTTTAAAAAAAAGGAGGTAGGACTCAAATAACAAATTAGATTTGAGAGGGGAAAAAAAAGACTAATTTTAAGGCTGAGTTCTTAATTCTTGTTTGGTACCTGAGACTTGGTTACACAGTAAAAGATCATTAGGACCTGAATCAGTGACCCACCATTACACTCATTCTCTTTTTATACTTCATCAGACATGTAAATTTATTTTTTAATACAGATTTTTAGTTTTATAACTCACTTTCTTTATTGGACATTGTGTGTGCTCTAAGTTTTACATGGCCTGCAGTGTCATTACAACTTACCATGCTGTCATGATGGATTTAATATGTTAATAAAATGTTCATTTCCTAGGTGATAATGGGTTGAGTATGCAGTGAGTTCTTTGGGACATTCAACTTATTTTTTTTTTTTTAACATGCCCCATCTCTATTGGATTTGTGCCTGCTGGTTCTGACTAATATGGATTACCTTTTCTATCTTGGGTTATTATGTGAGGCTGACCTGTGATAGTCCTTCCCTGGTTTGATATAGTGGTCCTTTTTTTTTGAGGCTGGCTTTTTCAAAGTTCCTGAGTTTATACTGTACAAATGAAAACAAGCACATTAATTAGGTCATATACAAATAATAGGATGAGAAAATGTAAATAACTAGAGGCCTGGTGCATGAAATTTGTGCACAGGTAGGGGGTGCCCTCAGCTCACTCTGCACTCTCTCCAATCTGGGACCCCTCAGGATCTCTGGCTCTTAACTGCCAGCCTGATCCCCCTAACTGCTCACCCCTGCTGGCCTGATCACCTCTGCCTTGGCCCCACCAACATGGCTTTGTCAGGAAGGATGTCTGGAAGGACATCCGAACAGTCATCCAGAAGATGTTCAGTCTAATTAGCATAATACCCTTTTATTAATATAGATGCCATCTTGTCCTAAAAATGCAGGTTGTTCCCTGGTTTTCCTATCGTGGAAGGGGGAGCCTGCAGTAGCATCCTGGGTTCTGACCAGGGCTTGTGCTTTATCTCAGCAGATGTGATTCCTAGAAGAAGACTCTTGGATGTACCTTGAACATTTCTATTGAATTTGCCAAATCATCCTTCAAAAATGCTGAACCACTTTAAACTCCAACCGCAACCATGCATCTGTCCTCCGTCCCACGTTGATGTCAATATCACTGATTTCTCCCTAGAAGCTTCCCTCCCATGAGCTGGACTGCTTGGTATTTGAGCCCAACCTCATTGTTCAGCTGGGGACTTAATTTCCTGAGATAGAATTATGGAGGAAGAAAAATCGTTTTTGTCTACCTTTCTGAGTTCTTAGTGGAGGCCCTTGTAATGAAAGACAGATCACCAGGAGAAAAACAAAAGTTCATTAACATGTACCTCATGTATATGTGGGAGATCCCAGGGAAAAATGAGTAACTCTCTAAGGTGGCTTGGAATGCAGATTTAAATACCTTCTTTCTACGGAAAGGGGATGGGAGATGTAGGCCTCTTAGAGGAGAGTAAATGATTTTTAGGAAAGATGAATGGGGGTTGGGGAAAATAGTTTGTAACAAAGTTTGGGTGTGCTATCAATTTCTACTCTCCTGTCCTGTGATAGGAATCAGTCTTCTCTGCCTGATGATACTTCTCAGGGGACTTAGGACATTTAAGCTCCTTTAGGGAGGTCCGATTTTAGGCAGATCAGGAGACTTCAGTGAAAGCCTCTGCATGCATTTGCTGTTTTTCAAGCATCTGCATCTCAAGATCATCACTATAACAACACAGCATCTGTTGGGGTGGCATGTTCTCTGACCTTCAGAATAAACCTTACAAAAGTTTGTTTCCTCTCTTAGATGATTTGCCACAGTAGCGTTATTCTCTGGAGACGGTATTCTGACCAGACCTTCCTGGTAGAGGTCATAATATTACGCTGTGTTTGTAGAAAGGTGTGGGCCACATCACTAAATAATCCAGGGGCAGTTTTCTCATCTCGTGGAAAGGGAGATAAAGTTATGATACCCACAGGTTTCTTGTGGGTTTGTATCTCCGCTGCCTCCCAGCAGCCCCAGCGCTTCCGCATCGTATGGCCTTGGGGCTGCTGGGTGCCAGGCCTAAGGGTTTGTGTCTCCAATTCACCCTTCCACTCCCAGCCCCAGGTACACAGTGGCTGGGCTTGGGGCTGCTAGGTGCTGGGCTCCCTGCTGGTTTGTGTCTCCGATCTGGCCCCCTGCAGCCCCAGCACCACAGTGGCGGGGCTTGGGACTGCTGGGTGCCAGCCTCCATGCTGGTTTTTGTTTCTGATTAGCCCTGGCAGCCCCAGCCCCACCTGGTCGCTATGGACCTAGCCAACTTGATTGGGTTAATTTGCATACCCACTCCTATTGGCTGATAATGTAATGGAGGTACAGTCAATTTGCATGTTTCTCTTTTATTAGATAGGATAGGACAAGAAAAAACAAACATATAATCACTGACTAATTATAGCAAGGGATTTAAGCAATGTTTTATACATAACTTACTCCCTGTCTTACCTCAGGTGTTATACATAACACCCTCTCTTTTATATACTTCATGCTTTTTTTTCATGCTTTATGTTATTATGGGCTTAAAGCATTTTCTAATGTTTTAGCTTACTGATGATTGTCAAATTTCATTATAGTAAAAGGAGGACTGGCAGGAGAAATGTAGTATGTCATTGTATAAATTTTTATTACATGGCCAAAGACAACCCTTTTAAGGAGAGTCTTTTTTTTTTTTTTTAACATAGTTTTATTATTTCAGAGAGAAAGGGAGAGGGAGATAGAAACATCAGTAATGAAAGAGAATCATTTACCTCCTGCACGCCTCTACGGGAGATCGAGCTCACAACCCTTGACCAGAATCAAATCCAGGACCCTTCAGTCTGCAGGCCAACGTTCTATCCAGTGAGCCAAATTGTCAGGGCAAGGAGAGTCTTAAAAGGAATCTTTTCAGCACAGCACCTGTGATACTTTTGGAAGGTTCAGATCTAACAAAAAATTTTTTTCTGATGTAAGACATGGCGTCAGCTATTATCCAGGAACTACTTTTTTCATTTACTGTGTCTTCACTTCTCTTTTTTTCCTTCTGGGAATTGAATAAAAGACTAAAAATGGGAGATTTATGTTATACCTAATAGTTTATGTTGGGTAAAAGTAGTATTGTTATTCGTCTATTTTAAGTGATGCCAGAGCTCAAAAGATTTCTTTTTAAGGTTTTGTGTTCATAGAACTTTTCTCTAGTTTTCTTAAGTTAAGTGATTTTTTTTCCAGCTTTCAAAATTTTGTCTTACTTTGGTCGATTATTGAGGAATTAATTGAGGAAAAAGTTAAATCTGAGGCATTTCCACAATAAATATGTATTATGGAATAATAAGCAAAATTTGCTTCTTAAAATATAATAAGACTTAAATTTCACATTCAGATAGGCACCTCCTTCTTCAGGAAAGATATGACAGCTATCTGAAGCTATTAAATACTAGCTTCATTATAAATTAATTGAACACTTCAGTGACTATGACTTCACTTTCCTTTTGACTCTATTAACCTAAAAGTTATCAGGCACAAAGAGGAGAGTTAGAATACAGATTGTGTGCGAAAAACAAGCACATAGTCGTTTGAGCAGGCTTACTCTGAATTAAATTTGTATGATGTAGATAAAATGTTAACCTGAAAACCTGGAGTTTATTCAAGAAAAAAATCAGGATGAGCAGTTTTCTTGGACATGATCTTTTTCTGTCTTAAATTTATATATATAAATCTTGATTTTTTTACAGAGAGGGAGAGGGATAGAGAGAAATGCTGATCAGCTGCCTCCTGCACACCCCCTACTGGGGATGTGCCCTTTACTGGAATCAAACCTGGGAATCTTCAGTCCGCAGGCCGACGCTCTAACCACCAAGCCAAACCGGTTAGAGCTTCTGTCTTAATTTATTCTCCAATCCATTCTCCTGGACAAAAACCATGCTAAGATGTATTGGTTCCCCTTTCCCATTAGCCACTCACAATGTTTATATCATCCTCACTTGCTTTGTACTGCTAGAAAATAGTTATTGCCTACTTCAACATGAATGGGAATGCCTTTGAGAAAGTAATGGACTATAATGGAATTTATAATAGAAAAGCATTATAAAGATTAGATTCTTAAAAACTAACATCACTTGAAGTTATTAGTTATGAGGAAAGTATAAATCAAAACTGCAATGAGATACCTGATGGCTATGGTAAAAAGGATGGATCATAGGAAGTGTTGGTTAGGATTGGAGAAATTGCTGGTAAGATGTAAAGTGGTGCAACTATTTCAGAAACCAGTTTGGCAGTTCTTCAAAAAGTTAAGCAGCCGAAACCAGTTTGGCTCAGTGGATAGAGTGTTGGTCTGTGGACTGAAAGGTCCCAGGTTTGATTCCAGCCAAGGGCATGAAGTTAAGCAGAGTTACCATATGACCCAGCAGATTTTCTCCTAGTTATATACTCAAGAGAATTGAAAACATATTCAACAAAAACTCATACATGAATGTTCATGGTAGCACTCACAACAGTGGAAGTAATCCAAATGCCCATCAATAGATAAACAAAATGTGACATACTTATACAATGGGGTATTATATGCCAATAAAATGGAATGATGTTCTGATACATGCTATACCATGGACATAACCAAGAAAACATGTTAAATGAAAGAATCTAGTTACAAAAGGCCATATATTGTATGATTCCATTTATATGAAATTTCTAGAATAGGTATAAAGTAGATTAGTGGTTGCTTAGGGCTGGGGAAGGAAGGAAAATGGAAATTAACTGTAAATGGGTTTTCTTTCAAGGGAAAGTTCTTAGGAAACTCTCTTGAAAGAAAACACATTTACAGTCAATTCCCATAAAATTCAACATTTTTGGTGATATACTAAGAAACATTGAATTATATACATTAAATGAATGACTTACATGGAATGTGAGGTTTCTCTCCATAAAGCTGTTAATAAATAAAGCTAGCCTAAAATTAGTGTGTTAGAATCTAGATAAAATAGTATTGACCATGATTCTATAATCGTGGTAGCTAGATGGAGGTTTTCTATACTGTTTAAATTTACTTTTGTATATGTTTGAAAATTTTTATATTAAAAAGTAAAATAAAAAACCTAATGTCTAGTGGTGAAATACTAGGAGCCTTCATAGTAAAATCAGGGAGCAGACACTATTCATAGGATTACTTAACATTTTTCTATGTCTATTAGAAAAAGAGTACTCCTTAGAAGACTAGTTAACTAGAGAACCATTGCTTTTTTAAAAATATGTTTTATTGATTTTTTACAGAGAGGAAGGCAGAGGGAGAGTTAGAAACATCTACTGGTGTGCCTGCAGCTAAGGTACATGTCCTTGACTGGAATTGAACCTGGGACCTTTCATTCTGCAGGCCGACGCTCTATCCACTGAGCCAAACCAGTTAGGACGAGAACCATTTCTTTATTCTTTCCTAGAATTTCTACCAATCTTCTCTGTGTCTTAGTTGATTTTCTGCCCATGGATGTCGGTGTTGGGAAATAACCAACATTCACTTTACGGTACTAATAAATACCATAAACTTAAAAATAAAAAAAAAGTAAACTCTTGACTTTTCTAGACACTTGTACTGAGAAAGCCTTGATGATTGCTTCTCTCTTTCCTGTTTCTGAAATTCTTCTCTGTCCTACTAGGTATTCTCAACTCCCTTAGGTTGGGAGTAGGGGTTGGGGGAGGGAAAGAGGGAATAAGGGACAAGAGAAGGTTCAAGAGCCATTCTCTAGAGGTCAAGGAAGTTCTCTTTGATAGATTTGAAATAAATCCTGACCCAGGCCAGCTCTTACTGTGAAACTCATGTCTAGTCCCAGGAGAGAATTGGGCCCATCTTTGTGCCTTCTGAACTCTGAGAATACAGGTAGAGTTTTCCTAAAAACTCTCACTGCATTCCATTTGGAATTGTGGTGGCACTGCAGTCTCCTCTTCTTATGAGATACGAATACAGAGCACACTAGTGCTTTCCCAAAACAGGTCTTTCTTTCAAAGACAGCCTTCTTTTATACACTCTCTAATCTCTCAAATACCTCTAGAATAGACATTGAATTGAAACAAGGGCACAAATTAATTCCTTTTGCACTATACATTAGATGGCCAAAATTTTCACTGGAATGCATAGTTTCATGGTCTCTATTGTCTTGCTCCCCTTCTCCAGGAATTCTCCTAAACTGAGAATCAGAGGGCATATATTTTTTTAATTTTTCAAAAATTAATACAATATTAATTTCAGGTATATAACATACTAATTATACATTTAGATAACTTAGAAGAGATCATCCTAATGAGTCTAGTACCCATCTAACAATACATAGTTATTAAAAATATTATTGACAATATTTTCTATGTGGTACATTATATCCCTGTGACTTTTTGTATGACTACCCATTTGCACTTCTTAATCCTTTCATGTTTTTTCACTGAACTCCCCAATCCTGCTCCCATCTGGTGACCACCAAGCCTCTGTATCAATGAATTTGTTTCTGTTTTTCTTGTCCATTTATTTTGTTATTTCACATATAAGTGAAACAATATGAAATTTATATTTTTTTGTCTGACTTATTTCACTTAGCATAATGCCCTCTAGGTCCATCATGTTGTTACAGTTGACAAAATTTCATTCTTTTCTATGGCTGAGTAATATTTCATTGTATATACAGTAGGTATCACATATTCTTTATCCTGTCAACTATCAAAGGACAATTTGCTTCTATATCTTGGCTATCCTACATAATAAAGAGGGGATATGCTAATTGACCATCACACCCTCACAAAAATGATCATGCCCACAGCCAATAAAGAGAGAATATGCTAATTGATTGCCATTCCCTCAAAGATGGCAGCAAACACAGCCACAAGATGGTGGCACCCAATCCTCTCAACCCTGCCAGGACTCCTGCCTCTGGAGTCCCCCATTCCTCAGCTCCCTAGCCATCCAGAGCCAGCCCAAGGCATATGCAAGTCTTAGATGACAGCTGCCCAGCCACCCAAGGACTGACCAGAGGCACAGGCAAGCCTTGGATGGCGGCTGCCCAGCCAATGCCTGAGGTGCAGGTGAGCCTTGGATAGCAGCTTTCCAGCCTCCCAGGGCCAACCCAAGGTAGCCTCAGATAGCAGCTGCCCAACCGCCCATGGCCAGCCTGAGGTGCAGGCAAGCCTTGGATGGTAGCTGCTCAGCTGCCCAGGGCTGGCCCAAGGCACAGGCAAACCTCAGATGGCAGCTGCCCAGCCACCCAGGGCCAGACAGAGGTGCAGGCAAGCCACTGATGGTGGCTGCCCAGGTAGCCAGGACCAGCCTGAGGCCCAAGCAAGCCTTGGATGGTGGCTTCCCAGATGCCCAGGGTTCCCCGAGGCTCAGGTAATCAGGGCCAGCTGAGGCTTGTGCTGCCAGCAGTGGCAGCAGCAGAGGTATGATAGGGGCATTGCCTGATTGCTGGGTGACCTCCTATCCCTGAAGGCTCCAGGAATGTGAGAGGAGGCAGGCTGAGTTGAAGGACCCTCCCCTCCAGTGCATGAATTTTTATGCACTGGACCTCTAGTTGTAAATAATACTGCAATGAATATAGGGATTCATTTATCTTTTCAAATTAGTGTTTTGGATTTCTTCAGATAAATACCCAAAAGTGGAATTGCTTGGTCATATGATAATTCTATTTATTTCTTTTTAAGAATTTTTTTCTGTTCTAGGTGTTTTGTTTTTCTATATAATTTATTTTTTAAATATGTTTTTATTGATTTCAGAGAGGAGGGGAGAGGGAGAGTAAGAGAGAAACATCAATGGTGACAGAAAATCATTGATCGGCTTCTTCCCACATGCCCCCTGCTGGGGACTGAGCCTGCAGCCCTGAGTATGTACCCTTGACTGAAATTGAATCCAGGACCCTTTATTCCACAGGCCAATGCTCTATCCACTGAGTAAATCAACTGGGCTATATTTAATTTTTTGAGGAACCTTCGTGCTGTTTTCAATGGTGGCTGCACAAATCTAGGATCCTACCAAGAGTGCATGAGGATTCTCTTTTCTTCATATCCTTGCCAGTATTTGTTGTCTATTGATTTATTTTATTTGTATGTGTGTCAAGCATTGCTTTATTTTTAAAATTATTTAATTGTTGACAGTATTACAATTGTTCTCCATTCCCATCCCTCCCCGTTTACATCCCTCCACCCAGTCCCTACTTCCTCCAGGTTTATGAATATCCTATATAATGGAAGAGTACTATGCAAATTTACCATACCTCCACTACACCCACAAGCCATGACCACCAGCCAAATTAGAGCAAGTATGCAAATTGACCCAACCAAAATGGCTGTGGCCACGGAGAGAGCAGGAGGCTTGGGTTTTCCCGGTAATGGAGGAAGCCAAGCTTTCTGCCTTCCTGGCCTGCTTTGGCCTCCGCTTAAATTTACAAAGTTTCAATTATGGAAGATAAATCCCAATAAAAATGGCAGCAGCCACGTAGCTAGAGAGAGCAGGAGGCTTGAGATGCCCCTGGTGATGGAGAAAGCCAAGTTTCCGCAAGCCTGGCCTGCGTTGGCCTCGTTTAAGGCTACAAAGTTCCAATTATAGAAGATAAATAAATCCCAACAAAAATGGCTGTGGACACAGAGTAAGTAGGAGGCTTGGCTCTGCTTAAGGCTACAAAGTTTAAATTATAGAAGATAAATAAATCTCAGATACCACGGCGTCCACTTGGGTTGCCAGGGGGCATGGCCAGCCTGCAAACCACCACAAGCCCCTCATCCAGGCCGCCACACGCCCCAAGGGAAATTCTACCCTGATTCAGGACATGCTTCAGGCCAAACCTGCCGGCCCCCACCCATTCACCAGGCCTCTATTCTATCTAATAAAAGATTAATATGCAAATTGACCACTACTCCAATACAAAATGGCTGTGTCCATGTGGTCAAAGATG
Organism: Lasiurus borealis; assembly: GCA_004026805.1. Taxonomy (NCBI): domain Eukaryota; kingdom Metazoa; phylum Chordata; class Mammalia; order Chiroptera; family Vespertilionidae; genus Lasiurus; species Lasiurus borealis. Next base: position 28,641 of record PVJN01006278.1, read on the forward strand.
ACTGCCCCCATGTGGGCACAAGATGGCCGCCACAAGATGGCCGGCAAGGGAGGGTAGTTGGGAGGGATCAGGCCTGCAAGGGAGGGCAGTTGTAGGTGATCAGGCCAGCAGGGGAGGACAGAGGTGACCAGGCCTTTAGGGGAGGGTAATTAGGGGAAAATAGACTGGCAGGAGAGCAGTTAGGCATTAATCAGGCTGGCAGCGGAGTGGTTAGGGGATGATCAGGCTGGTAGGCAGAAGCAGAGGCAATCAGGAAGGCAGGCAGGCGAGCATTTGGAAGCCAGCAGTCCTGAATTGTGAGAGGGATGTCCAACTGCCCCTTTAGGGCCAATCCTACTGGGATAGGGCCTAAAGGGGCAGTCAGACATCCCTAGAGGGGTCTCTGATTGGAGAGGGTGCAGGCTGGGCTAAGGGACAAACACCTCCAACCCCTGCTCACCAATTTCATGCACTGGGCCTCTAGTAAGTATATAAATTCTTTGGTTTATTTTTCTTTGCCCCCTCACATCGAGTTACATCCATCTGTTACATGCCTTCATGCTTCTGGTCTTATTTTGTTGGTCAATTCGTTTTATTCATTAGATTTCACAAATAAATGAGATCATGTGATACTTGTTTTTCTCAGGTTGGCTTATTTCATTTAGCATCATAGTTTCCAAGTCATCCATGCTGTCTCAAAGGGTAGGAGATCCCTCTTTTTTACAGCTGCATAGTACTCCATTGTGTAAATGTCCTACAGCTTTTTTATCCATCTATTGATGGGCACTTGGGCAGTTTCCAAATTTTACCTATTATAAATAACTAGATGCCCGGTGCATGAAATTCGTGCATGAGGGGTGATGGGGGGGTGTCCTTCAGCCCAGCCTGCTTCCTCTCCAATCTGGGACCCCTTGAGTTGAACTTTCCTCTCACAATCCAGGACTGCTGGCTCCCAACTGCTCACCTGTCTGCCTTTCTGATTGCCCCTAATTGCTTTTACCTGCCAGCCTGATCACCCCTTAACCACTCCCCTGCCAGCCTGTTTGCCCCTAACTGCCCTCCCTTGCAGGCCTGGTCATCCCTAACTGCCCTCCCCTGCAGGCCTGGGTCCCCCCCCAACTGCCCTTTCCTGCAGACCCAGTCACCCCCAACTTCCCTCCTCTGCTGTCTTGCTCACCCCTAACTGCCCTCCCCTGCAGGCTTGATCACCCCAACTGTTCTCCCTTGCAGGCTTGGTCCCTCCCAACTGCCTTCCCCTGCTGGCCATCTTGTGGTGGCCATCTTTTGTCCACATGAAAGCAGGATCTTTTGACCATGTGGGGGAAGCGATGGAGTGTGTTGGAGTGATGGTCAATCTCATATTACTCTCATTAGATAGGATAGAGGCCTAGTTGCATGGGTAGGGGCCAGCTGGTTTGCCCTGAAGGGTGTTCTGGATCAGGGTGGATGTTCCCTTGGGGCATGGGGTGGCATGGGCAAGGGGCTTGTGGTGGTTTGCAGGCCAGCCACACACCTCAGCATCCCAAACGGAGGCCCTGGTACCTGGGTTTTATTTATCTTCTACAATTGAAATTTTGTAGCCTGGAGTGGAACCTAGCCTTCTGCTCACACAGCCATTGAAACTTCGTTGCATTAAGCGGAAGCCTGGGCTTCCCAGGATTTGTGGAAAGCTTGGTTTTCTCCATCACCAGGGGAAACTCAAGCCTTCCTCCTGCTCTCTCTGTAGCCATAACCATCTTATTAGGTCAATTTGCATACTCGCTCTGATTGGCTGGTGGGTGTGGCTGGTGGGCTTAGCTTGTGGGTGTAGTGGAGGTATGGTCAATTTGCATATTACTCTTTTATTAGATAGAATGCTGCCATGACATAGGGGTGCATATATTCTTTCTCATTGGTGTTTTAGGGTTTATAAGGATGCATTCCCAGAAGTAGGATTGCTGAATTAAATGGCAGCTCCATTTAAATTTTTTGAGGAAACTCCATACTGTTTTCCATAGTGGCTGAACCAATCTGCATTCCCATCAGCAGTGAACTAGAGTCCCTTTTTCTCCATATCATCGCCAGCACTTATTGCTTGTTGATTTTTTGATGACAGCCATTCTGACAGGTGTGAGATGATAACTTATTGTGGCTTTAACTTGCATTTCTCTGATGATTAGTGATTTTGTGCATTTCTTATGTCTCTTGGCCATTTGTCTGTCCTCTTTGGAGAAGTGTCTATTCTCTCTCTCTTTCTCTCTCTCTCTCTCTCTCTCTCTCTCTCTCTCTCTCTCTCTATATATATATATATATATATATATATATATTAATTTATATGAGTTTATTCCCTCATTTTTTAATTGGGTTGTTGTATTCCTTTTGTTGAGTTGTATGAGTATTTTATATATATTTTGGAGATTAATCCCTTATCAGATATATCATTGGCAAATATGTTCTCTCATACAGTGGGTTCCCTTTTCACTATGTTTTTCACTTCTTTTGCTGTGCAAAAGCTTTTTGTTTTAATGTAGTCCCATTTTTTTCCCCCTTCATTTCTCTTATCCTAGGAGATGAATTGATAAAAATTCTGTTATGTGAGATGTCTGAGATTTTACTGCCTATGGTTTCTTCTAGGAATTTTATGGTTTCATGGCTTATGTCTGGTGTAAATTGATGGTCTAGTTTCTCACCTTTTTGCATATATCTGCCCAGTTTCCCCCAACATCATATATTGAAGAGACTGTCTTTATTATATATTCTTGCCTACTTTATCAAATATTAATTGACCATAATGGTGTGGGCCAACTTGTGGGGTCTCTGTTTTGTTCATTGCTCTATATGACTGTTCTTGTGTTCGTACCAGGCTGTTTCGGTTATAATAGCTTCTAGCATAGTTTGATATTCAGTATTGTGATTTCCTCCAACTTTGTTCTTCTTTCTCAGGATTGCTGCAGTTGTGCAGGGTCTTTTATAATCTATATAAATTTTTGGAATATTTGTTCTAATTCTGTGACGTATGCCATTGGTATATTAATAGGAATTGCTTTGGGTAGTATGGACATGTTTTTTGTGTGTATGTGTCTGTTTTTTTTGTTTGTTTCTGAGGAGTCTTTTTTTGTTTGTTGGTTTTAATCTTTATTGTTCAGATTATTATACTTGTTCCTCTTTCTCCCCCACCCCAATAACTTTCCTCCACCTGGTTCTCACCCTATGCCCTTAACCCCTACCACTGTCCTCCTCCATAGGTGCACCCCCCTCTCCCCTTTCCCCCTGAAGATTGTCAGTCCACTTCCTTTCTATGCTCCTGGTTCTATTATATTCAACAGTTTATTCTGTTCATCAGATTTTTAATTCACTTGATTTTTAGATTCACTTGTTGATAGATATGTATTTGTTGTTCATAATTTTTATCTTTACCTTTTTCTTCTTCCTCTTCTTACAGAATACCTTTCAGCATTTTATATAATACTGGTTTGGCAGTGATGAACTCCGTTAGCTTTTTTTTTTTAATCTGTGAAGCTCTTTCTCTGACCTTCAGTTCTAAATGATAGCATTGCTGGATAGAGTAATCTTGGTTGTAGGTTCTTGCTATTCATCACTTTGAGTATTTCTTGCCACTCCCGTCTAGTTTGCATAGTTTCTGTTGGGAAATCAGCTGATAATCATATGGGTGCTCCCTTGCAGGTAACTGTTTTTCTCTTGCTGCTTTTAATATTCTCTCCTTGTCTCTTGCTCTTGGCATTTTGATTATGATGTGTCTTGGTGTGGTCCTCTTTGGATTCCTTTTGTTTGGGGCTCTGTGTGCTTCCTGGACTTATAAGTCTATTTCTTTCACCAAGTGGGAGAAGTTTTCTATTATTATTTCTTCAAATAGGTTTTCAGCATCTTGCTCTCTCTCTTCTTCTGGCATCCCCATAATTCTGATATTAGTACACTAGAAGTTGCCCCAGAGGGTCCTTACACTATCTTCATATTTTTGGATTCTTTTTTCTTTTTTCTTTTCCGGTTGGATGTTTTTTGCTTCTTTGTATTTCATATCTTTGACTTGATTCTTGTGATCCTCTAGTCTGCTGTTGTATCTCTATATATTATTTTTAATTTCAGTCAGTGTATGCTTAATTTCTACTTGTACTTTTTCATATCCTAAATTTATCAGCCTTTTATAGAAAACTCTTGAAAAACCTTATAACCATGGTTGTGAACTCTATGTCCAGTAGTTCACTTTCCTCCATTTTTTTCATTTGTGACCTGTTTCTTTGTCTTTGCATTTTGGCTGCTTCTCTAAGTTGATAGAGTGGCTTTGTATCCTAGGTGTCCTATATGGCCCAGTGGCTCAACTGACCCAGTTACCTGAGGTGGGCACTCTTGGTGCACCCCTTTGTGGGCTGTGTGCACAGTCTTGCAGTTAAACCTTTATTGTTGTTGATATCCCTGAGAGGAATTTATCTTTGAGCCAATTGGCTGTGAGGATAAGCTATGTTTATGATGGGAGAACTTTTGTGCTGGAGACACCCTTATGAGGCAAGACTTGGTTCAGTGGGGCTTTGGTGCTCACTGAGTCTGCCCTCTGAGTGTGTTTCTTATGGATATGAGGATTTGTAATCTGGATGGTCCTACTCTGACCCCTGGATACATTGGCTCTTGGTTCTCTAAGGAGGTGCTAATTTAGCCTCTGCTTGAGGCCACCCAGCAATAGCTACAAAGAGATCTTCAGATTCCTCTTCTTTGTTTGGGTTTTGGAGATGTGCAGATGAGGCCCAGCTATGAAGCAATGCAACTGCTATGGGGCTTTGGGTCTTCTCTTGGATGTGCTGGGTCTCTCTGACTCAGTTTCAGTTTGGTAGGTAGGTTCAGATTTCAAAGGACCAGGCCATTCATATGCAAAAGCCTCTGTGCACAGGTAGGGTGGGGTGGAGTTTCAGGGTGGAGCAAACAGCAGTGGCTTCCCCTCAGCCCTGTCCTAAGAGGTCAGGTCTCAGTGTCCCTCGGTAATCACTGCAAGCACCTCTGAGAGAAAGCTGCCCTCGAGTTTTGCCCGCTGCCAGGCAATCCACTTTCTCCCCATATGAGTCTGGGTTCCCAGAGTCTTACCTGAAACTGGAGTTCAGAGTAGTTGGGAGCTTGTGTCTCTCTCCAGCTTGAAAAAGCCAGACATGTATTCAGTTGCCAGCCCTCTCCACATGTGCGTCTCCATACCTCTGCCTTCTGCAGCTCCTCTGAGTCTCAGTGTGCTTTTCTCTTTCCTTCTAGTTGTAGAATTTCCACTCAGCCAGTGTTCCTGTCATTCTCGATGATGTCCATTTTGTCTTTTAGTTGTAGTTTTGAAGTTGTTGTGGAAGACAGCAAGTTCAAGTGTTTAGCTATGCCACCATCTTGGTTTCTCAGTAGTATGGACATTTTAATGTCCAATCCATAAAAGTTGTATACCCTTCCATTTTTTTTGTATCTTTTTCTATTTCTTTTTTCTAAGTACAGGTCTTTTACTCATTGGTCAAATTTATTCTTAGATACCTTTTTTGATATTTTTGCAGTGGTAAATGGGATAGTTTTTTGAGTTTTTCTTTCTAAGAGTTCATTATCTAGCCTATCTAATAAAGAGTGAATATGCTAATTGACCATCACTCCATCACAAAGATGGCTGCACCCACAGCTGAGGCCAATTTCTCTTAAGGAGCCTTAACAAGCAATCAGCAGGGACTTGAGGCTACACCCTTCCCTGCCCTTGTGGGGCTTGATAGGGAACCTCAGGCAGTTCCCCCTGCCCTGGCATCACGCTGGGAGACTTTAGGCCATGCCCCCTACACCACAGGGCTTGACAGGGACCTCAGGCCTCGCCCCCTCCCCTGAAGCCAGGCTGTGGGTTCTCAGGCCACACCCTCTGCCCCAGCACCAGTCTAGGGGACCTGAGGCTGTGCCCCCCTGCCTGGCTGGGCTTCACAGGGAACCTCAGGCCATGCTGCCCACCCAGCGGGGCTAGATGGGGGTTCTCAAGGTGCACCCCCAGTGCTGGGTTGGGGGAACTCAGGCTGTGCCCCCCATCCTGGCATTAGGTTAGGGGATCTGAGGCTATGCCTCTTGCCCACTTGGGGTTGACAAGGGTAGGACTGGCCGGGTCTGGATCTAGCCCAATGGCATGAGGGAGCAGCCGAGTCTGGGTCTCACATAATTTTGAAGTGCATGTCTGTGGGCGAGTACTTGACTCTGGGTCCCCCTTTTATTTTTTTTAAATATATATTTTATTGATTTTTTTAGAGAGGAAGGAAGAGAGAAAGAGAAATATTGATGAGAAACATCGATCAACTGCCTCCTGTACACCTCCACTGGGGGATGTGCCCACAACCAAGGTATGTGCCCTTGACCAGAATCGAACCTGCGACTTTCAGTTGCAGGCTGACACTCTATCCACTGAGCCAAACCGGTTTCAGCTGGGTCCCTCTTTCAATGTACATGAATTTCATGCACCAGGCCACTAGTCTATATATAAAAGGCTAATATGCTAGGAGTCCCTCTGACCATCCGACCGGGCACTATGATGCGCACTGACCATCAGGGGCAGACGCTCAATGCAGAGCTGCCATGACACGCACTGGCCCCTTACAGAGAAACGGTACCGTGGACCTGGTGCTGACAAAGCATCACTCAGCTTCTTCCAAGTAGGACACGGGCCTCGCCACCACCCTGGAGTGACCGCCCACCAAATCATAGACAACACTGCCAAGACCCCATGATTCAAAATGTGACTCACAGCCCAGCCCGGAAACGGTGGCTGTGGGCACCTCATATTGACTTTACATAGCAACACCCAGCTTCCTCTCCCTAGTGACAGGCCGTTTAAAAATAAACAACATTATGGACCTGGTGCCCACAAAGCAACATTCAACTTCCCACAAGTGGGACACAGGGCCCACCGCCACTCTGGAGTGACATCTCACCAAATCGCAACCAACACTGCCAAGAACCTAAAATGCAGCCCACAGCCCAGCCCAGCCCAGCCCAATAACTGTGGCTGTGGGCACCGGATAATTATGTCACATTGCAAAGCATGGTTTCCTCTCCCTAGCAACTATTCTCCTTGGATTTTCTTCAGCCTCAGAAACATGACTTGCTTTATACACTGTAACTCAATGTCTGTGGAGTGTTTTCCCATGCCTCATCTCATTTGATTCTCACAGAAGTCCTGGAGTAGGTAAATAGGAGACTCTGTAGAATCCTATTTTCTTTTCATTAGCCAGAAAATGGAGATTTCGAAAGTTTAGATATTTGATCTGACTGAAAAGAAGTAAAAAATGGACTTTGAAAATGACTTTATGTTTTCTCACTGCACAGAATATAGTCAAACACTACTAGTTAAATATTTCACCCTTTGTTCTCCTTGCATGATCTACAATAATAATCTGCTTTGTGTTGATATTTACTGCTGTGTTGCTGACAATTACTTGAAGGAGAAGTTGGGGTACATCATTGGACTGAAAAGTTTACACAAAATCAGGTCTAATTAAGCAAATTTATATCTATATATAGATATATAGATATAAGTATCTATATATCTATAGATATCTATATCTATAGATATAGATATATAAAGCTCTCACTGGCACCAATTGCATGCATGTATTTTAATCTGTCATTGTCGATCATGAATTTGGTTGACATTTGTATTATAAGGGGCAAATAGCAATATTAAAATATTCCTTCCATTTAATTTCCTTTCAATATGCACAAATTTGTGCACCAGACATCTAGTTGGTTTATAAAAATGCCATCAACTTCTGGATATTGATTTTATACCTTGCTGCCTTGCCAAATTAATTTATTAAGTCCACTAGTTTCCTGGTGGAATATTTAGGATATTCTATGAACAATATCATGTCATCTATAAATAGTGACAGTTTTGCTTTTCCCTTTCCAATTTGGATGTCTTTTATTTCTTCTTATCTGATCACTGTCTAGGACTTTCAGTACTATCTATAATAATAAAAGCATAATATGCTAATTGGACCAGATGTCCTTCTGGATAACCTTTCAGATGAAGCTGGGGCTGTAAGGGAAGCCCGAATCCCGGGTGCCTGCCAGGGGCCAGAGGGAAGTCAGTACCCAGCAGCCAGAAGAAGGAAGGCCTACTCTTTCACGAATTTCCTGCATCAGGCCTCTAATGTTGACTGTAATTGGTAAAAACTGACATCCTTTTCTTATCCTCTTCTTTAGGGAAATCCTTTTAGTTTTTGCCCATTGAGTATGATGTTGGCTGTACATTTGTTATATATGGTCTTTATTATGGTGAGGTATGATTTCTCTATTCCCATTTTGCTTAGAATTTTTATCCAAAAAGAGTTCTGGATTTTGTTGAATGCCTTTTCTGCATCTATTGATATTATCACATGATTTTTATCTTTCAATTTGTGTATATGATGTATTATATTTATTGATTTGTGAATATTGTAGAAGCCTTGCATCCCCAGAATGAAACTCACTTGATCATGATATTTTTTTAACATATTGCTGGGTCGCATTTGCTAATATTTTGTTGACAATTTTAGCATCTGTGTTCATCAGGGGTCAATTGGTGCAGTCTCTTTGATCTCCTGAGCTGGATAATTCATGATTGTCTCTTGTGTGTGTTATTTAGATTCTCTTGTAATTGGAACTTGATTATTGATGTCCCATTGTGGGAGGGAACTCTCCTCAAACTTGCTGACAGTGAAGCTCCACTCCAGCCTTCTCATGCCAGCTGTTATACAAATGCTGCCAGAACAGAATAAGACACAATTGACCAAACCAAACACACTATGAAAATCAAGCTGTGCTAAGCAACAACAGTAAGAGTCTAAGAAGGAAAAAAATAGAGAAAGCAAAGCAAAGAAAAATAAAAAGAATACTAAAAGACAGAAGACCAAAGACTTAAGAGATATAAAGAGAAAGGGAGAAAGAAGAAAAATGGCAATATGGAAAAAAGAAGGAAGCTAAAAGAACTAGTGTAGGAATAAAAAAAGAAAAGGAAACAGAAAATAGATGAAATAATAATAATGAATTTAAACATAATAGCAATGGATATATTGAGATATAGATAGGAAAAGTTAAATGGAAAAGAGAAAAATAATATAAGAAAAACTAATAATAAAAAGACAAAAAGATAATAGAATCAAAGGAAAAAGAGAAATTAGATGAGCAGGAAAAAAAGGAAAAACAGACAACAAAAAAATACTCAAAAACCTTTGGATCTACTTATTGTGGAGCTTACTGGATTTTTCTCTGATGTTGAATCTGGTTCCTTTATTATGGTGAGGTATGATTTCTCTATTCCCATTTTGGTTCATCTATTCTGGGCCTCCTGGGCGTTTCTTTGACACTGGCTAATGTGAGTTACAGTCCCTTTCTGGCCCTGGGCAAACTACTTGAGGCCTCATAGATTGAAGCCTTTAGTAGTCCAGCTGCAGGATCACCTTAGCACAGAGGCTGGGTCTGCCTCGAGTCTCATATATTCAGTATCCCTATTCTGAGCTGTTCTTCTTCCCCCATGGAGTTGGGCTCTATGAGGATATCCTAGTCTTGGTTGGGGTGGTTTAATCAGACTCATATTGGGAGAAGTGCCAGTAGCTTGTAGGAGGGGGAGAAGGGTAAAGCAAGCACTTCCTCTCCTTCCAATACTTCAGCTCTAGGTGGCTTGCTGGCATCTCCTCACTGCCACCTGCAGGACCACTGATTTCCTTCCAAGGCTGTACCCCCTTACCTGAGGTCGTTACAAGTCAAATCGGGTGCAGCTCTTTTTCCAGTAGAAAAGTGGCCACCTCCCTTGCATCCAGGTAGGCAGGGCTGATCCTCCTTCCTGATTCTATTGTCCAGTCCCCATTCTGCTCACCAGCACAAGTTCCTCCAAGACATATAGTATTGCAAAATTCAATGCTAGGTGTGTCCTTCAGACCCCTCTGTTGTTGGATGGCCCTGAGCTCCACTCTCAGGCCCTTCCCAGTGATCAGGAGGTGCTTCCCAAGCTGCACAATGGTGGGTTGTTCATATTATTCTACCTAGGAACTTCAGCCCAGGCTTCCACTGCTGCACCCATTCTGTAATCTCCACAGCCAGCGCCCTTGGGGCCACCACTCCCAGTACTAGGCCCTCCCATCTCACCTACAGAATTTCAGAATCCTTAGATCCTCAGTTCTACTAGGTCTAGGGCCAGGGAAGATACACCCACCTCCCTGGCCATCAGCACAGTTCCTGCTCTTGAGCCCTGGCAGTGGAGCAGAGTAGTTGGGCTCTACGGTGGTGATGATAGCACAGTAGTGGTGACAGTGGATAATTCCATAGCAGGGGTGAGTCCTGCTGGGTCAGTGGAGGTAGCATGGGTCCAGGCAGTGTCCTCAGTGAGCACATGGGTTGGTTTGTGTTCTCAGCTTGTGTCTGGGATCCCAGTGGACGCATGAATCCAGGCAGTGTCATCTGTTGGTGTGTGGAGTTCAGGATGGTGTGAGGCAGGACACCTAGCCATTGGCACTCCTCACAGCTTCTTCCTGAGGAGGACATTTTAAAACTTTCAAGATGACATGTTTTCTAAGCTAGAGCCATGCTGGGGGAATGACTGTGGTAGTATCAGTGGCTCCCAGGCAAGGAGAGCCCAAATCACTATCACAGAGACTCCTCACACTTGCCCTCTCACATCCTCACATTCTCTTCCTCATTCTGGCCCTGTTGGCTGTCATGTTAAAAATCACACTGTCTTGATTAGTCATTTTATTGATGATACCCATTTGATACATATGAGTTATTTCAGTGTGGTTCTAATATGCATTTCCCTGATGATTAGTGACATTTAGCATCTTTTCCTATGTCTGTTGGCCATTTGTATGTCCTCTGGAGAAATGTCTATTCAGGTCTCAGCCCATTTTTTTATTTGAATTGTTTCTTTGGTATTAACTTTTATGAGTTTCATATATATTTTAGATGTTATCCTCTTATTTGCTGTATCATTGGCAGATATCTTCTTTTACTCAATATGAAACATTTTCATTTTGTTGATGATTTCCTTTGCTGTGCCCTACCAGTTTGGCTCAATGGACAGAATGCCAGTCTGAGGACTCTATGTTCCCAAGTTTGGTTCCAGTCAAGAGGACCTGCCTGGGTTGCGGACTCAATCTTGAGTAGGGGGCATGCAGGAGGCAGCTAATCAATGATTATTTCTCATCATTAATGTTTCTATCTCTCTGTCTGTCATCCTTCTTCTCTGAATCAATAAAAAGTTATTTTTTAAACTTTTAGTTTGCTATAATCTCATTTTTTTGTTTTTCTTTTCTGAGAAGACGTACAAAAATATGTTCTTAAAAACAATATCAAGGAAGGACAGAAACCAAGATTGCAACATAGGTGAACACCTAAACTGCTGCCTTGCACAACAATTTTAAAACTACAACTAAAAGACAGAACAAACATCATCCAGAACCACAGGAAAGCTGGCTGAATGGAAATTCTACAACTAAAAGGAAAGAGAAGGGCTAACGGAGACTCAAGAGGAGCTGCAAAAAGCTGAGGTACGGAGATGCATGCATGAAGAAGACAGGCATTGGAGGGTGTGGCTGCCTTCCTCTAGCAGGAGGAAGGCAGAAACTCCCAGCTGCACTGAACCCCACTTCTGACTGCACTGAACCCTAGTTCTGGGCGAGACTCATAATGGGGAGTCTGGACTGTTGTAAAAAGGGAGGAGTACAGGGAAACTTAGGGGAGCTGTAAAAGACAGAAGTCTGGAGATGTGTGCCAAAGTGCGCACACAGGCCAGAGTGCTGATTGTGCCACTGACTTTCTTTAGGAGGAGGAAGACAGAACCTCCCAACTGCACTGAAATCCAGGTCAGACTGCACTGAACTCCAGTTTCAGGCAAGACCCTGGGAACCCAGACTCATATGGGTCCCCAGAGTTCACAAAAACTCAGAAGAGGCAAAAAGGCAGAGATCTGAAGGTATGCGCGCCTGTTCACAGAGAGAGCTACAGCGATAACCGAGGGACATTGAGAACAGGGGCTGATGGGAAGCCAAGGCTGTTTGTTCAGCCTTGAGACTCCATGCCATCCAAGCTTAGCACAGATGCTTATGCAACCTTGCAAGTCATAAAGCAGAGTTTAGCACAGAAATTCTCCAAGCGTTAACACAGCTGATCCTCACAACCAATTGACTGGGAACTCAATTCCCCTCAGTGATACCAACAACAATCAAGACTTAACTACAACAAGGCTGTACACACAGTCCACAAAGGGGTGCACCAAGAGAGTCTACCTCAGGTGACTGGGGAGGGAAAGCTACTGGGCCATATAGGACACCTAGCACACAAAGCTACTCTACCAACTGAGGGAATCGGTGAAAATGTGGAGACAAAGGAACAGATCACAAATGAAATAAATGGAGGAAAACAAATGACTGGACATAGAGATCAAAACCATGGTTATAAGGTTTTTCAAGAATTTTCTAGAAAAGATAGATAAATGTAGCAAGACCCAAAAGGAAATGAAAAAGGACCAACTAGAAATTAAACATACACTGATTGAAGTAAAAAATATTATACAAAGACCTAAAAGCAGACTAGAGAAACACAAGAATCAAGTCAAAGATTTTAAATACAAAGAAGCAGAAACCACTCCACTGGACAAGCCAAACAAAAAAAAGAATTTAAAAATGTGAAGATAGTGTAAGGAACTTCTGAGACAACTTCTAGTGTACGAACATCAAAATTATAGGGGTGTCAGAAGAAGGGAGAGAGCAAATACTAAAAACCTATTTGAAGAAATAATGACTGAAAACTTCCCCCAACTGGTGAAAGAAATAGACTTACAAGTCCAGGAAGCACACAGAACAACAAACAAAATGAATCCAAAGAGGACCACAACAACCACATCATAATTAAAATGCCAAGAGCAAAAGACAAAGAGAGAATATTAAAACAAGCAAGAATAAAACAGTTAATTACCTACAAGGGAGCACCCATATGATTGTCTACTGATTTCTCAACAGAAACTATGTAGGCCAGATGGGAGTGGCAAGAAATATTCAAAGTGATGAATAGCAAGAACCTACAACCAAGAATACTCTAACCAGCAAAGCTATCATTCAAAATTGAAGGTCAGATTAAGAGCTTCATAGATAAGGAAAAGCTAAAGGAGTTCATCAACTCCAAGCCAGTATTATATGAAATGCTAAAAGGTATTCTTTAAGAAGAGGAAGGAAAAGATAAAGGTAAAAGTGAATATTATGAATAACAAATACATATCTATCAAGTGAATCTAAAAATCAAGTGAATTTAAAATCTGATGAACAGAATAAACTGGTGAATATAATTGAATCAGGGGCATAGAAAATGAGTGGACTGGTAATTCTCAGGGGGAAAGGGTAAGGAGTGTACAGGGAAAGACTGAACAAAAACCATACTCTTATGGATTAGGACAGTCGGGGGAGGTAAGAGCAGAGGGTAGGATGGGAGCTGGATAGAGAGGAGGTAGGAGGGAAAAGGTGGAATAATTGTAATAACCTGAACAATAAAGATTTATAAAAAAACAGTATCAAGAAAGCTCATATCTCTATAGGCATACTTCAAAAAAAAAAAGAAAGACAAATAAAATATTTAACCTACAACTTAAAGAACTAAAAGAGAGAGCAACAAGAAGAGCCTAGAATGAGTAGAAAGAAGGAAATAATAAAGGGTAGAAATAAGTAATATAGAAACTAACAAAACAAAACAAAAAATCAATGAAACAGAATTGGTTCTTTGAAAGGAAACAAAAACCATTACCAAGACTCATCAACAAACAAAGAGGAACAAAGTAAAAAAAAAAAATCAGAAACAAAAGTTGAGAAGTAGCCACTGACACCACCAAAATACAAAGGATTGTAAGAAAATACTATGAACAACAAGCTGGACAATGTGGTATCTTGAAGGGGAGGGTGGATGTTATCAGAAAACTGAGAATCTACAAATGTGGCACCTAACGAGCAGCTACAAACCCCGGAACACTGGTCCCCAATTGGCGCAAACACGCGGATTCAGAGGATCTCTACAGTCCACCACAAAAGTTCAGATTTCATCTAGGTCGAGGAGAGGGAGAACTACATAACCAGACACCTGGAGAAGAGAGCCCATGAGCAGACAAAGAAACAGCCTACATATGAAAGAAAAGCAGACATCACCAGAAAAGGAAGTAAATGAAATGGAGGCAAGCAACCTGCCAGAGAATGAATTCAGAGGTGGCTGAAAAGAATGGAAGACAAATTCATCAATATGAGTAAGAACTAAGATGAAATGAAGAAAACAGAAAAAATGAAAAATGACATTACTGCTGTAAAGAACTCAATAGATAGCATCAAAATTAGGCTAGAAGAACCAGAGGACAGTATCAGTGAGATAGAAGACAAGGTAGGAAAAAAATACCCAAGTAGACCAGCTTCTAGAAAAAAAATTAAAAAGCAGGAGGTGAGCCTAAGGGAACTTTGGGACAACATAAAACAAAACAACATCTGCATTATAGGAGTTCCAGAAGAAGAGGAAACTGAGCAGGGAATAAGAAAATCTGTTTGAAGAAATAATGATAGAAAACTTTCCTAATATAGGAAAAAAATAAAACACGAAAATACCAGAAGCTCACAGAGTCCCAAGCAAAATGAACCCCTAAAGACCAACACCAAGGCACATTATAATTAAATTGGCAAACACCAATGACAAAGAATCTTAAAAGTGTCCAGAGAGAAACAGGAGGTTACCTACAAAGGAACCACCATCAGACTAGTGACTGGTTTCTCAATGGAAACTCATCAGGCCAGAAAGGAATGGGATGAAATATACAAAATCATGCAAAGGAAGGGTCTGAATCCAAGAATTCTGTACCTAGCAAGGCTTTGAATTAAAATTGCAGGTGAAATCAGGAGCTTAACAGACAAAAAGGGACTAAGGGAATTTATTACTATCAAACTAGCAATGCAAGAAACACTAACGGGTCTGTTTTTTTAAAAAAAAGAAATAGCAAGCAAATAAAGAATAAAAATGGTGACAAATAAGTACTTATCATTAGTAACTTTAAATGTAAATGGATTAAATGCCCCCATCAAAAGACATAGGGTAACAGATTGGATAGGAAAACATGACCCATATATCTACTGTCTACAAGAAACCCACTTCAGAAAAAAAAAGATGCACACAACTGAAGGTAAAGGGATGGAAAAAGGTTTCTCAGGCAAATGGAAATGAAAAGAAAGCTGGGGAAGCAATACTTACATCTGATAAATTAGACCTCAAAGTGAAAAGCATAACAAGAGATATGGAAGGCCACTTTATAATACTAAGGAGAACAATCCAATAAGAAGAAATAACTGTGGTAAACATATATGCATGCAATACTGGAGTACCCAAATACATTAAAAAACAAATTCACAGAAGAAATCAAGGGAGAGATTGACAACAATACAATCATAATAGGAGACTTTAATACCCCACTATCACCACTGGACAAATCCTCTAAACAAAAATCAGCAAAGAAACATCAATCATAAATGACTCACTAGACTAGATGGAATTAATTGACATCTTCAGAACATTTCACCCCAAAGCCAGATAATATGCATTCATCTAAAGTGCACATGGGTCATTTTCAAAGATAGATCATATGTTGGGTCATAGAAGATAGAAATCATATGAAGCATCTTCTCAGCTCACAGTGGCATAAAATTGCAAATCAACTACAATAAAGTCAATCCAAAGAAATCAAACACATGGAGTCTAAGTAAAATGCTATTAAACAATGACTGGGTTACTAGAGAGATCAAGGAAGAAATAAAAAATATCCTGGCAACAAATGACAATTAAAGCACAACAATCCAAAATCTCTGGGACACAGGGAAAGCAGTTTTGAGAGGGAAGTTCATAGCTCTACAAGCCTACTGAAAAAAAGAAAGAAAGAAACAATGGTTAAATTACCCAACTACAACCTGAAGAACTAGAAGGAGCACAATAAGAAAAGCCCAGTGTAAGCAGAAGGAAGGAAATAGTAAAGATCAGAGCAAAGATAAATGACAGAAAGACCAAAGAAACAATACAAAAGATCAACAAAACCAAGAACTGGTTCTTTGAAATGATACACAAGATTTATGAACCTCTAGCCATGCTCACCAAGAAACAAAGTGAGAAGACCCCCCCCCAAAAAAAAGAACAATCAGAAATGAAAGAGGAGAAATAACAACAAATCCCACCGAAATACAAAGAATTGTTAAAATATACTATGAACAACTCTATTCCAACAAACTAGACAACCTGGAGGAAATGGACATACTCCTGGAAAAATAAACCTTCCAAAATTCAATCAGGAACAATCTAAACATCTCAATAAGCCAAAAACTATGGAAGAAATTGAAGCAGTCATCAAAAAGCTTCCAGCAAACAAAAGCCCAGTGCCAGATGGCTTTACAGGGGAGTTTTACCAAACATTCAAGGAAGAATTAAAATCTATCCTCCTCAGATTATTTCAGAATATTCAAAAAGAAGGAACACTTTCAAGCACCTTCTATGAAACCAGCATCACCCTAATACCAAAACCAGATAAAGACAACACAATGAAATAGAATTATAGGCCAAATAAACATGAACATAGATGCCAAAATCCTCAACAAAATTCTAGCAAAGCAGATCCAGCAGTACATCAGAAAGATTATACACTATGACCAAGTAAGATTTATCCGAGGGATGCGAGGATGGTACAATGTTTGCAAATCAATAAACGTGATACATCACATAAACAAATTGAGAAATAATAACCACATAGTCCTATCAATTGAAGCAGAATAAAGCAGTGGACCAAATCCAACACCCTTTCTTGATAAAAACTCTCAACAACGTGGAATAGAAAGACCATACCTCAACATAATAAAAGCCATACATGATAAACCCAGAGCTAACATCATACTCAGTGGACAGAAAGTAAAACCATTTCCCCTAAGAAATGGAACAAGATAGGAATGGCCACTCTGTTCGACATAGTACTAGAAGTATTAGCTATTGCAATTAAACTACAAGAAGAAATCAAAGGCACCCAAATTGGAAAAAAGAAGTAAAGCTTATTTGCAGATGAGATGATATTGTATATAAAAAACCTGAAAGACTCCATCAAAAAACTAATGGACTTAATACATTCAGAAATGTATGAGGATATGAAATTAACATTAAGAAATCTATCAGATTTCTATACACCAATAGTTAATTTACAGAAAGAGAGACCAAAAAAGCAATCACATTTACCATCACCCCAATAATATTAAGATACCTAGAAATAAACTTAACTAAGGAGGTAAATGACCTATACATGGAAAACTACAGAACACTGATAAAAGAGATAGAGCAGTGGTTCTCAACCTTCCTTAATGCTGTGACCCTTTAACACAGCTCCTCATGGGGTGGTGACCCCCAACCATAAAATTACTTTCATTGCTACTTCATAACTTTAATTTTGCTACTGTTATGAACTATAATGTAAATATCTGATATGCAGGATGTATTTTCATTGTTACAAATTGAACATAATTAGAGCATAGTGATTAATCACAAAAACAATATGTAATTATATATTGTGAAATATTTATTTCTAATTACAAATAAATGAGATTTTGTCTTGAATTGTTGTGTAGCATGGGTAACAGTCTTCATTATGACAACAGTAAACTACATTGCTATATTTTGCTACACCGAGGAGCGGTGTGTTGGTTCCTAAGACCATGGGAAATAGGTGTTTTCCAATAGTCTTAGGCGACCCCTGTGAAAGGGTCATTTGACGCCCAAAGGGGTCGCGACCCACAGGTTGAGAACCACTGAGATAGAGGAAGATGTAAACATATGGAAGAACATACCATGTTCATGGACTGGGAAAATCAACATCATTAAAATGTCTATAAATTCAATGCACTACCCATTGAAATACCAACAAGCATATTTCACAGACCTAGAAAGAACTCTCCAAAAATTCATCTGTAATATAAGAGACCCCAAATAGCCACAGCAATCCTGAGAAAAAAGAATAAAGTAGGTGGGATCTCCATACCAGATTTCAAGCTATATTACAAAGCCATTGTTATCAGAACAGCCTGATACAGGCACAAGAACAGCGATATAGACCAATGGAATAGAATAGAGAATCCAGATATCAATCCAAACCACTATGCTCAATTAATATTTGACAAAGGAGGTATGAACATACAATTGAGTCAAGACAGTTCCTTCAATAAACAGTGTTGGGAAATTGGGACAGATACATGCAAAAAAAATGAAACTATGCCATCAACATTCACCACACACAAAAATAAACTAAAAATAGATACAGGACTTAAACATAAGATGAAAAAGCAAAAATACCAGAGGAGTCCACATACAGCACAATCTCAGACATATGCTGAAGGAACTTCTTCACTGATACTGCTCCTAGGCCAAGGGGACCTAAAGAGAAAATAAGTAAATGGGACTACTTCAAAATAAAAGCTTTTTCACAGCAAAAGAAACCATCAACAAAACAACAAGAAAGCCCACTGTATGGGAGAACATATTTGCAAATGTTATCACTTATAAAGGTTTAATTTCTAACATCTACAGGCAAGTTAAACAACTTAATACAAGGAAGATAAATAATCCAATTAAAAAATGGTCAATGGACCTAAATAGAATCTTTTTGAAAGAGACAAAAGAAAGGCCAAGAGACACATGAAAACATGTTCAAAGTCATTATCTGAGAGTGGCAAATAAAAACGACAATGTGGTACCATCTCACACCTATCAGAATGGCTATCATAAAAAAATCAAAAACAAGTGCTGGTGATGATGTAGAGAAAAAGAAACTCTCATGCACTGCTGGTGGGAATGCAGACTGATGCAGCCACTGTGGAGAACAGTATAGAGTTTCCTCAAAAAACTAAAAATGAAACTCCCATTTGATCCAGGAATTCCACTCCTAGGAATATATCCCAAGAACCTAGAAACACCAGTCAGAAAGGATATATGCACCCCTACATTCATAGGAGCACAATTTTCAATAGATAAGATTGGGGAACAGTCTAGGTGCCCACCAGCGATGACTGGATCAGAAAACTATGGTACATCTACACAATGTCATACTATGCTGCCATAAAAAAGAAGGAATTCTTACCATTTGCAGCAACTTGGATGGAAGTGAAAAGAGTATTATGTTAAGTGAAATAAGCCAGTCAATGAAAAGAAAATACCAAATGATCTCACTCATTTATGAATAATAAAGAACACTATAAACTGATGAGCAAAAGGATAGATACAGAGTCAGTAAACATCAAACAGATTGTCAAGTTACAGTGGAATGGTTAGGGAGAAGTGGGATATATAAGAGATTAGCTGAAAGACTTATATGCATGCATATAAACATAACCAATGGATGCAAGACACTGGGGGGTGAAGGCATGTATGGGAGTGGTGTGGAGGCAGTGAGAAGATATGTACACATGTAATACATTAATTTAAAAAATGGGGGGATGGAGGTAATAACATAAAGAGGGAAGAAAAAAGCTGGACAATGTGGATGAAATGAACAAATTTTTTGAAAAATACAATCTCCCAAAACTAAATCAAGAACAATCAGAAAACCTGAATAGACCAATAACAACTGATGAAATAGAAGCAGTAATAAAAATATATATATGTCAGCAAACAAAGGCCCAGGACCAGACATCTTCACAGTGGAGTTTTATCAAACATTTTTATAAGACCTAATACATATATTCCTCAAACTATTTTGGAATATATAAGAGGAAAGAATGCTTCCAACCTCTTTTTATGAAAATAGCATTATCCTAATTCCTAAATCACATAAGAACACTACATAGAAAGAGAATTATAAGTCACTATCCTTGATGAACATAGATGCTAAAATCCTCAAAAAAATATTAGCAAATCCAACTCAGTAATATATTAAAAAGATCATACACCATGACCAAGTGGGATTTATTACAGGGATGCAAAGCTGGTACAATATTCACAAATCAATAAAAGTGATAAATCACATAAACAAATTGAAAAAATAAAAATCATGTGATCATATCGACCAACACAGAAAAAGCATTCAAGAAAAAATCCAACAACCATTTTTTATTTTAAAAAAAAAAAAACCTCTCAGCAAAGTGGCAATAGAGGGAGCATATCTAAACATAGTAAAGGCCATATACAACAAACCCACAGCCCACCTCTTACTCAGTGGGCAAAAGCTAAAAGCATTTTACCTAAGAACAGGAACCAAGAAAGAGATGTCTGCTTTTACCACTGTTATTCAACAAAGTACTGGAAGTTCTAGCCATAATGCTTAGATAAGAAGAAGAAATAAATGGCATCCAAATTGGAAAGGAATAAGTAAAATTCATTATTCACAGATGATATGGTATTGTATATAGAAAATCCATAAAGACTCCACCAGAAAACTAGATTTAATAAATGAATTTGTCAGTATAGCAGGATACAAAACCAACATCCAAAAATTGATGGCTTTTTTATACACCAATTAAGAGAAACTAAATAAACAATCCCAACAAAAAATTAGGATATTTAGGAATAAACTTAACCAAGGAGGCAAAAGACCAGTATTCAGAAAACTACAGGATATTGAAAAAAAGAGATAGAGCATATAAACAAATGGAAGAATATGCCATATTCATGAATTGGTAGAATCAACATTTTTGAAATGTCCATACTACCCAAGTCAATCTACAGATGAATGCAATCTATTAAAATACCAATGGCATATTTCACAGAGCTAGAACCATCACTCCAAAAATTAAATGGAATAAAAAAAAAAGGACCCCAATAGCTGCAGCAATTTTGAGAAAGAATAAACAAAATTGAAGCAATCCCAATACCATATTTTAAGTTATACTACAAAACTACCATAATTAAAACAGCCTGGTATAAGAACAGTCATATAGATAAATGGAACAGACAGAGAACCCAGAAATCAACCCAAGCCATTATGCTCAATTAATAGTTTCCATAGGAGGCAAGAACATACAATGGAGTTGAGAGACTTTCTTCAGTAAATGATGTTGGGAAAATTGGAAAAAATGAAACAAGACCACCAATTTGCACCATACACAAGAATAAACTCAAAATAGATAAAAGACTTAAATGTAAGTTGTCAAACCATAAAAATCCTAGAAGAAACCATAGGCAGCAAAATCTCAGACATGTCTCATAGCAATATGTTTATAGATACATCTCCTAAAGCACAGGAAACAAAGAAGAAAATAAATAAATGAGACTACATCAAAATGAAAAAATTCTGCACAGCAAAAAGAAACAATCAACAAAACGAAGAGAGAGCCCACTGTGTGGGAGAACATATTTGGCAATGACACATCTGATAAAGGGTTAATATCCAAAATATATAAGAAACTCATATAACTTCAACAAAAGGAAGACAATCCCATTAAAAAATGGGCAAGGTGCCTAAATAGACACTTTTCCAAAGTGAACATACATATGGCCAAGAGACATGTTAAATAAATACTCCAAGTCACTAATCATCTGAGAGATGCAGATCAGAATGACTCTCCACAAATCAATAAATGACAATTGCTGGTGAGAATGTGGGGAAAAAAGAACCCTATCATACTGCTGGTGGGGATACAGACTTGTGCAACCATTATGGAAAACAATCTAGAGTTTCCTCATTAAATTAAATATGGACCTTCCATTTGACTCAGTGATACCACTTCTAGGAATATATCCTAAGAAACCAAAGACCAATTAAAACAATTTATGCAGCCCATGTTCATTGCAGAATTATTTACAATAGCCAAGATCTGGAAACAGCCCATTGTTAGATGAGTGGATAAAAAAGCTGTGATACATTTGTACCATGAAATACTATGCAGCAGTCAAAAGAAGATTTCTTACCCTTTGAGACAACATGGAGGGACCTGGGGAGTATCATGCTAAGTGATATATCTCAGTCAGAGAAAGACAAGTATCACATAATTCCACTCATAAGTAACAAAATACACTGATGAATGGAGTGGATCCAGAGACTTGAAGCATGGAAGAGAGGGAAGAATCTCAGAAGGAAGGTGGGGGAGTGTAGGTGGGTAATCAATCAAAGATCTTGTATGCATATATGCATAACCCCAGGACACAAACAATAGGTGCTGAAGACCTTAGTTTGGGACAGGGTTGGACTGGAGGGTGTCAATGGGAGAAAAAGGGGAACATATGTAATACTTTCAATAATAAGTAATTATTTTAAAGAACAATATCAGAGTTTACTTCTAGGAGTTTTACAACTGTCTATCTTACATTTAAGTCTTTAAGTCATTTTGAGTTTAGTTTTATTTATTTATTTATTTTGCATGTGTTTCTCCAATTTCTCCAACACAATTTATGGAAGAAACTGACTTTATTCTATTGCATATTCTTGCCTTCTTCATGATACATTGACTATATAGGAGTGGGGTTTTTCGTTGGTCATCTATTCTGTTTCATTCATCTGTGTTTTCTGTTTTTATGCCAGTACCATGCTGTTTTGATTACTATCGCCTTGTAGTATAATTTGATACCTACAACTTTGGTGTTTTTTTTCCAATAATTTTTCAGCTATTCCAAGGTATTTTGATTTTGACCTGATAGTATAGTTTGATATCAGTTATTATGATTCCTGCAACTTTGTTCTTTCTCAAAATTGATGAGGCTATTTGGGTTTTTTGTTTGTTTGTTTTTGGTTCCATATAAATTTTTGGAATATATGTTCTAGATCTTTGAAATATGTCATTTAAAAAAAAATAGGAATTTTATTGAATCTATAGATTTCTTTGGTTAATATGGACATTTTAATGATGCTAATTCTCCCAATCCAGAAACATAATATATGCTTCCACTTGTTTATATCTGCCTTTATTTCTTTTTTCAATGTCCTATAGTTTTCTGAGTATAGCTCTTTTACCTCTTGGTTAAGTTTATTCCAAGAACCAAGAGCCAGAACCATTTTTAAAAAATAAAGTTTATAACCTTGGTTAAATTTTTGTTGTTGCAATGGTTACTGGGCTTTTTTAAAGTTCCTCTTTCTGATAGTTCATTCTTAGTGTAAAAAAAATGCCATTGATATCTAGGTTTTAATTTTATGTCCTGCTATTTGCTGAATTTATTTATTAGATCTAGTAGTTTTATGTTAGGCTCTTTAGAGTTTTCTATGTACAATATTGTGTCTGCAAATAATAACAGTTTTACTTTCTTCTTTCAATTTGGATGCCTTTTATTTCTTTCTGTTTGATCATTGTGGCTAGGACTTCCAGTAGTATTCTATAAAGTATGCAAATTGTTCCCTTGACTGGGAGTTCAACCACTTGCTAAGACATGCACTGACCCCCAGGGGGCGATGCAGAACATGGTGAGCATCGGCAACATAGTGCTGGCAGCAGGCAGCAGTGGAGGTGCTGCAGGCCCCAGTGGACCTTGACAAGAGCAGGACCATGGCAGGATGGTAGAGCAATTGAGCAGGTGGTGCGAGGCCAAGGCAGGTGTGAGCAGGACCCAATGGCCTCTCAGATGGTGACCAGCAATGGCGGTGGGGGGTGGGGCCACCACACAGCTTACAGGTGCTGAGGGAGCTGAATAGGGCCCAATGACTCAAGTGGAGGGGGATGCATGGGGGCCCCCAGAGTTCAGCTGGGACCTACCCTTCCATGTCAAGCACTCGCGCTTTGATCACCACCCAAGCCTACAGACTGCATCCATACACAAATTTCTTGCACCATGCCTCTAGTGTTGAATAAGAATGGTGACAGTGAACACCTGTCTTGTTCCTGATCTTCAGGAAAAATGCTTTTAGTTTTCGCCCACTGAGTATGATGTTTGTCATATATTACCTTTATTGTGCTGAGGTATGATCTCTCTATTCCTACTTTACTGAGAGTTTTTATCATAATGGAAGAGTGAGGTCCAAGTTTCCCAAGTGGCCTACATCTGTACTGACTCCACCACCACATGTTGTGGGCTCTTTTTCTGTCTCTGTTGCTCTGGATTGAAACCCCACACTCCTGAGGAAATGGAGTTTTGTAGCCACAATAACCCTCAGGCTTCTCAGCCACTGCACCTGGTTTTGGGGACTAGCCTTTTCTATATCTCTGCCCTTTTTACCATCTTTATGTGGCTCCTGCTGTCATTCCTTGGTTATAGTATTCAATTCAGCTAGCCTTCAAGTGGTTATTTAGGTTGACTGCTCTATAATTTAGCTATAAATCAGGTTTGGGGCTGAGAGAAGGTGAGTGTAGCTTCCACCTACACTGCTACCATATTGGGAATCTCTCGTTATTTGATCTTCAGTAAACCTTTTCTGCAACAATTTCCATTGCTGGTAGGAGGAGCTCTGGCAGGGTCTAGGAAAAGACCCCATTTAAAGTAGCAGAAGACACCTAGGAATAATCTGAATAAGAATTATGCATGATATATAAGAAATATTCCTGAAGGACACAAACATTAATTTTTGTATAAAAAGGTATTCTGTGTTCTACGAAAGCAAGATTCACCACCATAAAGATTTCAGAACTCCTTATATTACTCTATTCATTTTATGAACTTTTGGGGAAAATATGAGTATAATTAATAATTGATCCATGTTTATGTGAAAACTTTTGAGTTATTACTTTTTTTGAGTATAGACAGTCAGGCTTCAGAGCCGGAACCTTTTTTAAAAAAATAAAGACTTCGTTCTTTTTAGACCAGTTTAGATTGACAGACTCGAGAGGAATTTACAGAGTTTCCACTCACACCTCCTGCCCCACACATTTGGTACATTTGGTACAACTGATGAATCTACACTTGGCACATCAATACCCAAATTGCATAGTTCACATTAGGGCTCAATCTTGATATTGTACAGTCTTTTGTGTTGGACAAAAGTATAATGACATGTATCTATTATTTAGAATCCTACAGAATAGTTTAACTGCCCTAAAAATTCACCTATTCTTCTTTTCCTTTCTTCCTCTCTCCTTACCCCTAGCAACCACTGATTATTTTATTTTCTCTATATTTTTGTCTTTCCAGAATGTCATGTAGTTGGAATGATATGTCGTGTGTTTTTTGTGGTGGTGGTGGTGGTGGTTAATCCTCACCCGAGGATATTTTTTCATTGATTTTTAGAAAGAATGGAAGAGAAAGGTAGAGACAGAGAGATAGAAACATGAATGTCAGAGAGGCACATTGATTGGTTGCCTCCCTCACACATCCCTGACCAGGACCAAGAATAGAATCTATAACATACGTACATGCCCTTGACCAACATCAAACTCAGGCCAATGCTCTATCCAATGAGAAAAACTGGCTAGGGCTGTAGTTTTTTATGTTGGCTTCTTTCATTTAATTATATACCTTTTCATTGCTCCATAGTGCATTTCTTCTTTAACTGAATAATATTTATTACCTAGGTCAGTGGTCAGCAAACTCATTAGTCAACAGGGCCAAATATCAACAGTAAACGATTGAAATTTCTTTTGACAACCAAATTTTTTTAAATTAACTTCTTCTAATGCTACTTTTTCAAAATAGACTTGCCCAGGCCATGGTATTTTGTGGAAGAGCCACACTCAAGGGGCCAAAGAGCTGCATATGGCTCATGAGCACAGTTTGCCGACCGGTGGCCTAGGTGTACCATGGCTTATTTAATCATTCACTGAGGCATATCTGGGTTATTCCCAAGTTTTGGCAATTATGAATAAAACTGTCAACATCAGTGCACAATTATGTGACATAATTACTGACTCTTTTAGGAAAATACCAAGGAACATGATTGCTGGATAATATGGTAGGAATATGTTTAGTTTTGTAAGAAACTGCCAAACTGTCTTCCAAGGTCGCAGTACCATTTTGCATTCTCACCAGCAATGAATGAGAGTTCCTGTTGCTCCTTTCCAGAATATGGTATTGTCAGTGTTCTGGATTTGGGCTATTCTAATAGGTATGTGTTGGAGGGATCCTTTTCTTAAAAAATAAATCCTTATTATTCAGTTTATTACAGATGTTTCTCTTTTTTGCCCCCATAACTCCCCTCCACCTGATTTCCCACCCCCACCACATGCCCTTACCCCCTGCCACTATCCTCATTTTCATCCAATCTCTTTGCATGCCCCTCACACCCCATTTCCCCTGAGAATTGTCAGTCCACTCCCTTTCTATGCCCCTGATTCCATTCTGTTCACCAGTTTATTCTGTTCATCAGATTCTTTATTCACTTGATTTTTAGATTCACTTATTAATAGGTATGTATTGTTATTACTTTGTTGTTCATAATTTTTATCTTTATGTTTTTCTTCTTCCTCTTCTTAAAGAATACCCTTCAGCATTTCATATAATCCTGGTTTGGTGGTGATGAACTCCTTTAGCATTTTCTTGTCTGTGAAGCTCTTTATCTGACCTTCAGTTCTGAATGATAGCTTTGCTGGGTGGAGCACTCTTGGTTGTAGGTTCTTGCTATTCATCACTTTGAATATTTCTTGCCACTCCCTTCTGGCCTGCATAGTTTCTGTTGAGAAATCAGCTGACAGTAGTATGGGTACTCCCTTGTAGGCAACTAACTGTTTTTCTCTTGCTGCTTTTAAGATTCTCTCTTTGTCTTTTGCCCTTGGCATTTTAATTATGATGTGTCTTGATGTGGTCCTCTTTGGATTCCTTTTATATGGGGTTCTGTGTGCTTTCTGGACTTGTAAGTCCATTTCTTTCACCAGGTAGGGAAAGTTTTCAGTCATTATTTCTTCAAATAGGTTTTCAGTATCTTACTCTCTCTCTTCTTCTGGCACCCCCATAATTCTGATGTTGGTACGCTTGAAGTTGTCCCAGAAGCTCCTTCACATTTTGGGGTTCTTTTTTCTTTTTGTTTTTCTGGTTGGGTGTTTTTTTCCTTCCTCATATTTCAAATCTTTGGTTTGATTCTTGGGGTCCTCTAGTCTGCTGTTGGATTTTTGTATATTAATTCTTCATTTCAGACAGTGTATGCTTAATTTCTGGCTGGTCCTTTTCCATTTTTTTGGCATTCTTATTAAGATCCTTGGGGGTCTTACTAAGTTTCTCAGAGGTCTCACTAAGTTTCTCGGCTGTTTGTAGAACATTCTTGAGTAAACTTATAAATGTGGTTTTGAACTCTATGTCCAGTAGTTTGCTTTCCTCCATTTTTTTTCATTTGTGACATGTTTCTTTGTCTCCACATTTTGGCTGCTTCTCTGTGTTGATGGAGTGGCTTTATATGCTAGTTGTCTTTTATGGCCCAGTAGCTCCACCTCCGCAATCACCTTAGGTCAGCGGTTCTCAACCTGTGGGTCGCAAACAGCTAGCAGGGTCTCCTAAGACCATCAGAAAACACAGATTTACATTAAGATTCATAACAGTAGCAAATTACAGTTATGAAGTAGCGACAAAAATAATTTTATGATTGGGGATCACCACAACATGAGGGACTGTATTAAAAGGTCGCAGCATTAGAAAGGTTGAGAACCACTGCCTTAGATGGACACTCTTGGTGCACCTATTTGTGGGCTGGGTACACAGTCTTGTTGTAGTTAAGCCTTGATTGCTATTGGTACACTGGGAGGAATTGACCTTCAGGCCAATTGACTGTGAGGATTAGCTATGTCTATTAATGGAAGAACTGCAGTCTGGAGACACCCCTATGAAGCAGGATTTGTTTCAGTGGGGCTTTGGTGCTCACTGAGTCTGCCTCTTGAGTGTGTCACTTACGTATGTGATGCACTGACTTCTAGGTACACTGACCTCTAGGTACACTGGTTCCTGGATCTCCAAGGAGGTGCAAGTCAGCTACTGTCTGAGGCCACCCAGCAGGAGCTACAGAGATATCTGCAGATTTCTCCTCTTTGCTTGGAGTTTGGAAGTTTTGGAGTTGTCTGGCCCAGTTGCAATTTGTTAGGTTAAGTTGTGAGAGGGCAGGCCATTCATATGCAAAAGCCACTGCACACATCTCGGTGGGTTTGTAAATTGGGTGGGGCAGGGTCCCAGGGGATCCCTAGGGCATGGCACACAGCAATGGCTGCAAGTCAGCCCTCTCTGTGTCTCAGTGTTTTCAAATTCTGTTCCCACGCCCTAGCACAGTAAACAATGATTCCCATGCACACCTCTGTGAGAAAGCCACCCTCTCTTTCCGACCCAATGGCAGACAGTTCAGTGTCTCTCTGTATGAGTCTGGGTACCCAGAATCTCACCAGAAACTGAAGTTTAGAGCAGTCAAGAACTTGTAACTCCCTCCCAATTGAAAAAAACAGCGCATGCCAGCCCGATTCATGCACATCACTGTACCTCTGCCTTTCTGCGCCTCTGCACATCCTACCAGATCTCAATGCACTTTTTTTTCTTTCCTTCTAGTTGTAGAACTTCCACTCCGTCAGCTTTCCCATGGTTCTGGGGGATAGTCATTTTGTCTTTTAGTTGTAGTTTTGGTGTGGTTGTGAGAGGTAGCACGTACAGTGTATATACCTTATGCCACCATCTTGGTTCTCCCTGGAGAGATCTTTTATTAAGACATTAAAACATTTTTCAATTATAATATAGAACATTATTCTGGCAAAAGAATAAACAGATTGCTGAACCAAAATAGAACTACTAAGAAATCAAAAAATGTATCATGTATGGTACATTATCTGTTCTAAGGCTCATTTTTTTTCCTCATTTCAACATATCTGAAGTGAGGCAATATGTAGTTTATTTCTTAATTGGCATATAAAATAATGGTTTATGTTAAGTGTCATGAAGACTTATAACATATATTACACAAGAACAAAATTATAATTGATAATCTTTATCAAATAATATCATACCAAAATAAAATAATTGATTAAAGGTTTACATGTGATGAATGAAAGCATTAAAGTTATAGCAAAAATGAAATTTATATAACTACTAGAGGCCCGGTGCATGAAATTCATACACAGTGGGGAAGTGTCCTTCAGCCTAGTCTGTTCCCTCTCCAATCTGGGATCCCTCTCACAATCCAGGACTGCTGGCTCCCAAATGCTCACCTGCCTAATTGCCCCTAATCGCTTCTGTTTGCTAACCTGATTACCCCTAACCACTCCCCTGCCAGCCTGATTGTGGCTGATTGCTATTGGTACACTGAGAGGAATTGGCCTGTCAATCTCTTTCATGTATCCATTCCTCTAGTTCTATTTTGTTTGTCTAACTGCTCCCCTTCCAGCCTTTTTGCCCCTAACTGCCCTCCCCTGCAGGCCTGGTCACCCCTAACTGCCCTCTCCTGCAAGCCTGGGTCTCCTCCCCCCCAAATGCCCTTCCCTACAGGCCCGGTCACACCCAACTTCCCTCCTCTGCTGGCCTGTTTCCTCCCAACTGCCCTCCTCTGCTGGCCTGATCGCCCACAATTGCCCTCTTGCAGGCCTAGTCACTGCCAACTGCCCTCCTCTGCTGGCCATCTTGTGGTGGCCATCTTGTGTTTACATGGAAGCAGGATCTTTTGACCACATGGGGGCAGTCATCTTGTGTGTTGGAGTGATAGTCAATCTGCATATTACTCTTTTGTTAGATAGGATAGAGGCCTGGTGCATAGGTAGGGGTTAGCTGGTTTGCCCTGAAGGTGTCCCAGATCAGGATAGGGATTTCCTTGGGGCATGGGGTGGCTTGAGTGAGGGGGCTTGTGGTGGTTTGCATTCCAGCCACACCCCTGGTGATCCAAGCAGAGGCCCTGGTATCTGGGATTTATTTATCTTTTATAATTAAAACTTTGTAGCCTGGAGCGGAGCTAAGCCTTCTGCTCATTCTGCAGCAGCCATTGAAACTTTGTTGCCTTAAGTGGAGACCTGGGCCGACCAGGGTGCATGGAAAGCTTGGCTTCCTTCATCACCAGGGGCAACCCAAGCCTCCCTCCTGCTCTCTGGCCATAGCCATCTTGATTGGGTTAATTTGCATACTCCTCCTAATTGGCTAGTGGGCATGGCTATCAATTTGCATATTACTCTTTTATTATATAGCATGTTATAAGTAAGAAAGATCTTACTCAAAAGGTAGAAGAGTTGACATTCTGACTGTTTTGTGTGACAAAAATACATACACAAAGATAAAGTCTTTTTTTTTTTTTTTTTTACAAAATAAAGCTAGTGTAGGAATGAGGAATGCTTCTGTGTAGACATGGGCATGGGTGTGTGGTGTGGAAAGTTGACTGACTTTCTTGGGCTTGGGAAATGAGAAGACTTGATTAGGAGTCTCTAGTTTTGATCAGGGGGTACTTTGTTACTGGCCAGAGGTCACCCTTTAGGTGAATCTGGATTGGGACCTGAGGACTTTAGAAGAGCGATTTGCTCAGGGCAGGTCATGGATGCTCTCTGTTGGTTTCAGAGCAATGTCACTACTAGTATCCTGTTGAAGCAGGAACCTGAGTTGCATGGGTGAAGGAAAGGGGATCTGAGTCTGTATTTTTTTAAATCTACTAGCTAGGATCTGTCTTTCTGCAGCTAAAGCCTGGGATTTATAGGGTTGAGGAAGGGGTAAGTTTATCTCACTAGTTAGACTTATAAGATCAAGGGAAATGGAGATAGATTTACTTGGTTAGTCTGAAAGCTGTAAGGCCCATATTTTTTTAGAGTATTTCTTTGCTTCCTCAAGCCTGCCTTCTTAAAACACTATCCTTTTTCAGGAGAATGGCCTTGAAGAGGACTGTTAATCTGCAATACTGAAAGCCATGGCCCAGGTGAGTTTTTCTTCTTCTTACCTTCCTAACATTGTTTTTTTTTTTTAAGAAATATTTAAAACAAATTTTTAAGGACATGTGAGCATCTGCTTACCTTTCTGGCTTTCTGTCTATGAGGGTCCTCATTCAGAATCCTAGAATCCTACAAAGTGACCAGCAGTTTTGTATTCAGTATTATAGATAAGCTCATGAATTTAAACATTTTTTTAAAAATATATTTTATCGATTTTTTACAGAAAGAAAGGGAGAGGGAAAGTTAGAAACATCGATGAAAGAGAAACATCTATCAGCTGCATCCTGCACATCTCGCACGGAAGATGTGCCTGCAACCAAGGTACATGCCCTCAACCGGAATCGAACCTGGGACACTTGAGTCAGCAGGTGGATGCTGTATCCACTGAGCCAAGCCAGTTAAGGCTAAACATTTTTTTATTCAATCAGTCCATTACATTGATCCCCAGATTGTACCAATTTTGGCCAATACGAGGCTCTTTGGGTTGACTGCTGAGTCCTGATTCTGATAGTTGTTGTTTTTTTAATTATTATCACTATTACATCTCTTCCATATTGTCTCCTTTGCCCACCTCCACCAGTCCCTTCCCTTCCTCTAGCCTTCATCACACTGTTATCTGAGTCCATGGGCTATGTATATATATTCTTTGGCTAATCTCTTCACCTTCTTTCATCCACTGCCCCCATGGACCTCCCCTCTGACATCTGTCAGTCTCTTTCATGTATCCATACCTCTAGTTCTATTTTGTTTGTCAGTTTATTTTGTTCATTGGATTCCACATATAAGTGAGATCATATGGTATATGTCTTTCTCTAATTGACCTTTTGTGCTTAGCATATAATCTTCAGGACAATCCATGAAATCACAAAGAGTAAAAGTTCCTTCATTTTTACAGCCAGCTAGTATCCCATTGTGTAAATGTACCACTGTTGTTTTTTTGTTTTGTTTTTTTCCCATTAATCTAACCGATGGGCACTTAGGCTGTTTCCAGATCTTGGCTATTGTAAATAATTCTGCAATGAACATAGGGGTGTATATATTCTTTCTGACTGGTGTTTTGGGAATCTATGACATACTCCCAGAAGTAGGATTGCTGGGTCCAAGGCAGTCCTATTTTTAAATTTTTGAGTAAACTTTATACTGTTTTTCTCAGTGGCTGCACCAGTCTGTATCTCCACCAACAGGCACATCCTCTATAGCACTTATTGTTTGTTGATTTATTGATGGTAGACATTCTAACAGGTGTGAAATAATATCCTACTGTGATTTTAATTTGCATCTCTCTAGTGATTAGTGATTTTGAGCATTTTTTCATATGCCTATTGGCCATCTGTATGTCTTCTTTGGATAAGTGTTTATTCAGATCCTTTGTCTATTTTTAAATTGAATTGTCTTCATTCTGTTGAGTTGTATAATTTCTCTTTATATATTTTGAAAATTAATTCCTTATCAGATGTATCATTGGGTTCTATTTTCATTTTGTTGATGATTTATTTTTATTTTAAATATATATATTTATTAATTTCAAAAAGGAAGGGAGAAATAGAAGTACCAAAGATGAATGAGAATCACTGACTGGCTACCTCTCACACACCCCACACTGGGTTTGAGCCGGCAACTGGGGAATGTACCCTGAACTGGAATCAACCCACCTGGTTCATGGGTCAAAGCTCAATGATTGAGCCATGCCAGACAGGCAATTTTATTAATTTTTGGAGAGAGAAGAAGGGTGAGGGAGAGAAACACAATGCAAGAGTGCAGCCACCTCCTGCATACCCCATTCTGGGGTTGATGATTTCTTTTGCTGTGCAGAAGCTTTTTAGTTTGGTGTAGTCCCATTTGTTTACTTTGTCTTTGTTTCTATTTTCCTAGGAGATAGATCAGCAAAAAAAGAATAAATTTAAAAAAATGCTATGAGATGTCTTAGACTTTACTGCTTATATATTTTTCTATTAGGATTTTTATAGTTTTGTTACTTACATTTAAGTCTCTTATCCATTTTGAGTTTATTCTTGTGTATGGTGTAAGTCGGTAGTCTAGTTTCAGCTTTTTGCATGTACCTGTCCAATATTCCCAGCACCATTTGGTAAAGAGATTGTCTTCACTTCATTGTATGCTATTGCCTCCTTTGTTAAATATTAATTGATCATAAAGGTATAGCTTTATTCATTAATTCTTTGTTCTTTTCCACTTCTTTTTTATGTATATAGTGACCTTTATTGTAATTAATAAATACATTAGAAATGAATCTTTAATTTAAAAAAGGCATCTAGGTTCTCATGGACTTCTGTTTTCTGTTCATTTAGCTATACAGTTAGTAAACCAACTCTGAGGATGAAAAAGGTTAAGTATCATTTTAGTTTCAATTTTTTGCCTCAACATTCTGAAAAGTTCAATGGGCCTTTACATTCTGAAAAGTTCCAAGGACCATACTATCTCTTTTTTTTTTTCTTTTAAAAATTATTTATTTATTAAATAGATTGGGGTAACATTGGATCAACATAAACATATACACTGAGTGGCCAGATTATTATGACCAGACCATCAGTACTTTGTTGGGCCACCTTTTGCCTTTAATACTGCGGCGATTCTTCTTGGCATTGACTCCACGAGATACTGAAAAGTGATGCGAGGAATCTGACACCATGCCTGATGAATAGCACTGTCCAGTTCTGTGAGATTTGATGGTTGTGGAACCAGCTGCTCGATGGCTCTTTTAACTTCGTCCCACAAATGCTCAGTTGGATTGAAATCTGGTGATTGTGGCAGCCACCTAAGCAAAGTAAAGTCTCCCTCATATTCTTGAAACCACTCCTGAACAATATAAGTACCATGGCATGGTGCATTGTCTTATTAGAAGAAGCCATTTCCACTGGGATATATCATCAACATGATAGGATGAACTTGATTAGCAATGATACTTAGGTATGTTGTGCTATTCAGATGTTGTTCCATGCGAATTAAAGGACCCAAATCATGCAAGGAAAACATGCCCCAAACCATAATAGTGCCCCCACTAGCTTGAAGGGTTGTATTTATGCATGTACGGTGCATGCTCTCATACTGTTTCCATGAAATTCTCATTCTGCCATCTGCATAATGCAACTGGAAATGTGATTCATGACTTTTTTCCAATGCTCGACTGTCCAATCCTTGTGTTCCTATGTGAATTGGAGACATTTTATCTTGGTAACTGCAGACAGCAAAGGTATTCGAACAGGCCTTTGGTTTCCATATCCCATATGATGTAGTGTATGGCTAATTTGCCTACAAATGTAAGGTAGTCATAATGATCTGGCCACTCAATGTAGGTTTCAGGCAGTGTTTCTATGTTACAGGATCTCTATATTGTGCCATATGCCAAGCACCACATATTTTTTCCTGTCACCATACTGCCTAAATAGAGCTGTCCATGCTCAATGCCTTCTGTAATTCCTTATAAATTCCAGTGGGCTGCCTGACCTATGGGACATTCTATTAGTCTACCAGTTAATACAGATCTGGGGCTATGACTTAGAATTTTCATTTCTGTCTTCCTGTTCCGCTTTTTATTCCAAAGTACAATTACTTATCTTTCAAAAATAGTTACCACTTTACCAACTCTCCCTGTGAAATAGAGGATCCAAAAAGCTCTGTCAATTGCCACAAAGGTGAGGCGACTCCTCTTCTATCCCCAAATCAAATTATTTGGAATTTTGACTGAAGGTAAACACTAGGCATGCAGAACAAAGGTCTTCCTCTGAAAACTTCCACTTATTTACTAGTATATACCTGTTCTGATGCTAGTACCAGGCTGTTTGATTACATTGGTCTTGTAGTATGCTTTGATATTCAATATTGTGATGCCTCAAATTTTGTTCTTCTTTAGATAGCTGAGACTATTTGGATTCTTTTTGGTTCCATATAAATGTTTGGAATATTTTTTTTTCTAGATCTGTGAAATATGTCATTAATATTTTAATAGGAATTGTGTTGAATCTATGGATTTCTTTGGTTAATATGATATTTTAATGATGTTAATTCTCCTAATCAATGAACATGGTATATGCTTCCACTTATTTGTATCTTCCTCTGTTTTCTTTCTTCAATGTCCTATAGATTTCCAAATATAGATCTTTTACCCCCTTGATTAAATTCATTACTAGGTACCTTATTTTTTGTTGTTGTTGCGATAGTAAATGGAATTGCTGTCTTAGCTTCTCTTTCTGATGATTTATTATTGGTGTATAGAAATACCAT
Source organism: Lasiurus borealis (assembly GCA_004026805.1). NCBI lineage: Eukaryota > Metazoa > Chordata > Mammalia > Chiroptera > Vespertilionidae > Lasiurus > Lasiurus borealis. The sequence goes on from PVJN01006278.1 coordinate 63,557, forward strand.
TGTTTTTATGGATATTAATTTTGTATCCTGCTATTTCGCCAAATTTATTTATTATATCTAACTAGAGGCCCAGTGCATGAAATTTGTGTAAGGAGAGGGGGTTCCCTCGGCTCAGCCTGCACCCTCTCCAACTAGGGATCCCTTGGGACTACTGGATCCTAACTGCTCACCTGATTGCCCCTAATTGCCTCTGCCTGCCAGCCTGATCACCCCCATCTTTCCTCCCCTGCTGACTTTATCTTGCCCCCAGTGGCCCTCCCCTGCTGACCTGATCTCACTTCCAATAGCCTTACCTTGCCAGCCTGATCTCACCCCCAACTGTCCTCCTCTGCTGGCCAATTTGGTTCTGATGGGTCAGTTTTTATGCCAGCATTCAAAGCTTTACATCCTAGGCAGCCATTGGCTTCCCACAGCACCCACATTTGGTTCTAATTGGTTGGTTTCTATGGCAGTCAGAAGCTTTCCCTTCTAGTCAGCCATTGGTTCTTCACAACATCCACGTTTGGTTCTGATTGGTTGGTTCCTATGCCAGTCAGCATCTCCAGGCCTGTTGCTGGGCCTGATCAGGGAGATATGGCTTAACAGCAGCCTCCCACAGAGGCCGGAAGAAAAAGAAAAGCTGAGCTGCTGGTGAAGCTCAGAAAGAAAGAGGGAGAGAAAGAGAGAGGCAAGTACTGATCAACAGTTGCCACTGAGGCTGCAGATCAGACCCTGCCTCTCTCTCTGGGTCTCAGCATTCTGGATAGTCAGTGCTAGGTTGCCAGGCTGCAGCTGACTGAAGGACTTCCCTGTTCATCAGCCTTCGGTAGTGATCAGTCATTACAACCATGGCCTTTTAGATATTAGATAGTTTTCTGTGAAGTCTTTAGGGTTTTTTATGTACAGTATCATCATGTATGAATAATGACATTTTTATTGCTTCCTTTCAATTTGGATGACTTTCATTTCTTCTTTTTGTGTAATATGCAAATTGACCATGTCTCCACTATACCCACAAACCATGCCCACCAGCCAATCAGGAGCAAGTATGCAAATTAACATAACCAAACTGGCTGCAGCCACAGAGCAAGCATGAGAGGCTTGGGTTTTCCTGACAAAGGAGGAAGCCAAGCTTTCTGCCCAACCTGGCCTGCCCTGGCCTCTGCTCAAGACTACAAAGTTTCAATTATAAAAGATAAATAAATCCCAGATACCAGGGCCTCTGCTTGGGTCACTGGAGAGTGAAGCCAGCCTGAAAACCACCACAGGCCCCTCGCCCAGGCCATCCCATGATGGCCTTCCCCCCTGATCTGGGACACCCTTCAGGGAAAACCAGCTGGCCCCCACCCATGCACCAAGCCTCTATCCTATCTAATAAAAGAGTGTTATGCAAATTGACCATCACTCCAAAACACAAGATGGCTGTCCCTGTGTGGACACAAAGTGGCTGCCACAAGATGGCAGCAGGGGAAGGTGGTTGGGAGGGACTAGGCCTGCAGGGTGGGTAGTTGGGGGCAATCAAGTCTGCAGGAGAGGGCTGTTAGGGGTGACGGGCAGAGGAGAGAAGTTGGGGAAATGGGGTCTGCTGGGAATGGCAGTTGGGGGGGACCCAGGCCTGGTGGGGAGAGCAGTTGGGGGAACCAGGCCTACAGGGGAGGGCAGTTAAGGGTGACCATGCCTGCAGAAGAGGGGCAATCAGGCTGGCAGGGGAGCAATTAGGTATCAATCAGGCTGGCAGGGGAGTGGTTAGGAACAATCAGGAAGTCAGACAGGCAAGCAGTTGGGAGCCAGCAGTCTTGGATTGTGAGAGGGATGTCCCATATTGGAGAGGGTGCAGACTGGGCTGAGGGACACGCCCCCTCATACACAAATTTTATGCATGGGGCCTCTGTTGGCTTTTATATAGGCCTTTATTTTGTTATGGTATGATTTCTTTATTCCTGTTTCTCTATTTTTCTGAGAGTGTTTATGCTGGATTTTATTGAATAGTTTTTCTGCATCTATTGATATGACCCTGTGATTTTTGTCTTTCATTTTGTTTATGTATTGTATCACAGATATTGATTTGGAATACTGAACCAGCCTTGCAACTCCAGAAAGATCCCATTTGGTCATGGTGTATGATCTTTTTTTAATATATTGTTAATATGTCATTAAAGATTTTATCATCTATGTTCATACTGGATATTGGCCTATAATAGTTATTGTTTGTAGTATCCTTATCTGGTTATGGACTTGTGATAATGCTGCCTTAATAAAAAGAACTTGTCATTCATCTTTTCTCTTGAATTTTTTAGAATAGTTTGAGGAGGATAGGTGTTAGTTCTTCATTGAATTGTTTGGTAAAACTCACCTGTGAAGTCATCTGGTCCAGGACTTTAGTTTCTTGTAAGTTTTTTTTATTATTGCTTTGATAACATTGGCTCTTTTCAGTCTATTCAGGTTTCCTGATTCAATTTTTGAAAAGTGTGTGTGTGTTTCTAGGCATTTGTTCATTTCACCCAAATTATACAGTTGGTTGGCATATGCAGTAGAACCTCAGTTCTCAAACTTAATTTGTTCCAAAAGCAGTTTCTCCCATCAGAAATAATGTAAATTGAATTAATTTGTTCCAGAACCCCAGTGATTCCCTGTTTTAACCTTTCTTTTTTTTAAATCCTCACCCCAGGATATTTTTCCATTGATTTCTAGAGAGAATGGAAGGGAGGAGGAGAGACACAGAGAGAGAAATATTGATGTGAGAGAGATACATCAGTTGGTTGCAACTGAGGTACATGCCCTTGACCAGAATCAAACTTGGAACCCTTCAGTCCACTGAGCAAAATTGGCTAGGGTTAAAACTTTCTTATACACAGTACATGTAATATATAAATAAACACTTTAAAAACAAAAAAAGACATGGAATGTAAATGAAAGTTTAACATAAGGAAAATGAAATGCACGGTAAAAAATGAAAATTTAATAATAATAATAATAAGCAGTAACCAAAGCAAAAAAAAAATCACGAAAACATACATAGCACAATTTCCTGAAATGTGAACAGTGTACTGATTCTCTCTGTCACCTGAGAGACATGTGTCTGATCATAGGTGTCAGTATGAAAGATTGTCAGGTTGAGAAATGACTTATTCAAGATGGAGACCTTTGACAACCCATGTAGTTTAATTGTTCATAGATATTATTACAATCCTCTATATTTCTGTGATGTCAGTTGTTACTTCTCCTTTTTCATTTCTCATTTCATATATTTGGGTCTGCTCTTTTTTTTCTTGATGAGTCTGGTTAAAGATTCATCTATCTTGCCAAAACCAGTTTGGCTCAGTGATAGAGAATTAGTCTGCAGACTGAAGGGTCCCAGGTTTGATTCCAGTCAAGGGCATGTACCTTGGTTGCAGGCACATCCCCAGTAGGGGCTGTGCAAGAGGCAACTGATCAGTGTTTCTCTCTCATCAATGTTTCTAACTCTCTATCCCTCTCCCTTCCTCTCTGTAAAAAATGAAATATATATATATATAAAGATTCATCTATCTTGTTTATGTTTCAAAAAAGCAACTCTTAGTCTTATTGATCTTTAATATTTTTTCTATATCATTTATTTCTTCTCTGATTTTTATTATCCCTCTCCTCCCCCTTTTTACTTATTCTGGGCTTTTCTTGCTGTTCTTTTTCTAGTTCTTTTAGGTACAATGTTAGATTATTTATTTGAGGGTTGTTGTTTGTTTATTTGTTTGCCTCTTGAGGTAGTTTTGTAATGCTATGAACTTCCTTCTCAGAACTACTTTCACTGTGTCCCATAGATTATGGGTTGTTGAGTGTTCACTTTAATTTGTTTCCAGGTAATTTTTTATTTCTTCCTTGATTGCATTGCTAACCCATTCTTGTTTAACCTCCATGTGTTTAAGTGTTTTTGAGTGTTTTTATTTTATTTTATTATAGTTGGTTTCTAGTTCTATGTCATTGTAATCCAGAAGAATGCTTGACATGATTCAAGCTCCTTGAGCTTTTGTTAAGACTTATTTTGTGTCCTAAGATATGGTCTGTTTTTGAGAATGTCGTTGCACACTTGAGAAGAATATATATTCTGCTTCTTTGGGATTAAATGTTATGTAAATATCAATTATATCTATCTGATTTAGGGTGTCATTTAAGGACAGTTTCATTGTTGACTTTATTTTATTTTTTCAGGAAGATCTATTCTGTGAAGACAGCAATATTAAATTCTCATATTAGGACTGTATTGCTGTTGACCTCTCTAATAATGTCCACCAAGAATTATTTTATATATTTAGGTGTGCCTACATTGGATGAATATATGCTTATAAGGATTATATCCTCTTGTTAGGCCAATCCCTTTAGTATTACCTGTATTCTTTGTCTCTTGTTATGGCATGTGTTTTGAAGTCTAGTTTATCATATGTAAGTATTGCTGCCATAGCTTTTATTTCATTTCTATTTGCATGGTATAATTTTTCCATCCATTCACTTTCAACCTATGTGGATCTTTTGTTCTGAGATGAGTCTTTTATAGATAATGGATCATATATATGGGTTATGTTTTTTATCCATTCAAATAGCTTATGTCTTTTGAATGGAGCATTTGATCCATTTACATTTGAGGTCATTATTGATAGGTACTTATTTATTGCAATTTTTTCTTTATACCTATGTTTCTCTAATATTGTTTTTAAAGCAACCTGTTTGAACCTTGCAGTGATAGTTGGGTGGTAATGAACTCTTTTAGCCTTGTACAATCTGAGAAGCACTTTATTTCTCCTTCCATTTAATTGATAGTCTTGCTGGATAAAATAGTCATAGTCCTTCCTTTTTATTGCTTTGAATATTTTATTATAATCCCTCCTGGCCCAAAGTGTTTCTGTTGAGAAATTAGCTGACAAACTTATTGGAACTTTCTTGTAAGTAACTGACTGTCTCTCTCTTGCTGCCTTTAAGATTCTCTCTTTGCTTTAATTTTTTTTCATTTTAATTATGCTTTTTCTTGGTGTGGGTCTCTTTGGATTCATGCTGATTTGGGATTCTCTATGCTTCCTGAACTTGTTTGAATTTTTGCTTTCACCAGGTTAGGGAAGTTTTCTGTCATTGTTTCTTCAAACTGGTTCTCTATCCCTTGCTCCTTTCTTCTTTTTTCAATCCTCACCTGAGGATATTTTTCCCAGTGATTTTTAGAAAGAGTGGAAGGAACGGGGAGAGACAGAAAAAGAAACATTGATATGAGAGAGACACATCAATTAATTTCCTCCCACATACACCCTCACCAAGACGGGATTGAACCTGCAACCAAGGTATGTGCAGTTGACCAGAATTGAACTTGGGACCCTTCAATCCACAGACCAATCTCTTGCTCACTTTTTTCTCCTTCTGGTACAACTATGGTGTGATGTAGTTACATTTCATGTTGTTCCAAAGTATTCTTAAGCTATCTGCAAGTTTTTAACTTTTTTTCTGCTCTTATTTTTTTTCTCCTTAGTCTTCTATATTGCTGATTTGATCCACTACTTCATCTAATCCACTTTTTATTCCTTGTAGTGTATATATTATTGAGGCCATTCTTCATTCTTCATGGTTATTTTCCATGGTTTCTATGTTCTCTTCATGCTATTGTAGTTCTCAGGAAGTTCTTTGAGCTACCTTATAACTATTACTTTTAACTCTATCTGATAATTTGCTTGCTTGCTTCCATATCATTAGTTCTTTTTTTTTTTTTTTGGATAGCTCATCTATTCTTTCATTTGGGTCTTGTTTCTTTTTCTCCTCATTTTGGTCTCTGTGTTTTTGTTTTTTTTTCCCCTATGTACTGGGATAGTTCTTCTAACACTGAGTGTTCAGGTTCACCAGTGTTCATGTTGATTCAGGTAGTGGGTGTCTGTGGGACGCAGTGGTACAGTCACCTTCATCTTCTGAGCTGGGTGCTCAAGGAATGTACTTTGTTTGAATTATGTATGTCCTGTTGTAATTGGGTCTTTTTACTGTTGGCCCATTCTTGAGTACTATGACCCTCAGGCTGACTGACTGTAAGGCTCAACCCTGACCATGTGTGTAAGTGTTGGAAAGGTGCAATCTCAAGAAGTCTTGTTGGGTTCAGTGGCACAGTCTTTCCTGTCACCTGAGCTCTGTGCTCTAGGAATTTTTTTTTTTTTTTGGCGGGGGGAGTTATGTGCACCTCCTATTGTAGTTGAGGCTTTATTCCTGTTGGTTCATTTATGGTTGAAGTTAACCCTTCAGGCTGGGTGACTATAGGAATAAACCTCAATCACCATGTTCAAGTGCAGGTTGCTGTCAAATGTCTGTATACAAAATGGCCTTGGGCTACTTGTCTGTTGTTACCATGCTTTTCACTGTTTGTGTCAGTGTCTACTAGACCTGAGTGTGTGTGGGAGAGGTCAATTTGTATAAAAGGATTGACTTTAAGCTTAGAAACTTGTAACAGATCTATGAACGGACTGAGGCTCTCTGAGGTTCACCTCCACGTGTCAGTTACTCCCCCTCCCTTCTGAGGTTGCCTTGGGATCACACAGTCAGGCACTCAATGAGGGGAAATTAGTTCTTCTGCAGTAGTAAGTTCAGCCACTCTGGGGATTAGGGTATAAATCAAAAGAGTCTCCCATTAAGGATTATGCTGATTCAGCCTGCAGGAGGAGTCTAAGCACTTTGTCCTCATCCCAAATACTACTTATGGAGGTTTCACACTTTGGGCCACTCTAATTTTTCCCATGTAACTGTGCCTAGCAGAGGTTCATGAGACTTGGCAGGGTTTATCCAAAGTCTTCCATTGGGAATAGTGCCCACAATCTATAGAAGGGGAGACCCTTTCCTTTCCAGGACAATGCAGGCTGAACTCTCAAGGGAGCTCAGATTTGCCTTCTGGCAGTATAGCTACAGAGCATAACATTTGACCATCTGGCTCTCAGAAAGAAACCTCCTCTAGAGACACAGTCCAGAAATTCCAGCTCTGCAAAGCTCATTAGCACCCTTGTGCCACCAAACCAAGTAGGAGGGGCCAAAAATCAGCCTTGCATGGCACTCTGATCTCTCTCAGCAGGATAGGGTCAAAATTCCTAGCTCTTCTTGGGCTTCTAACTCAGCAGATAAGGCTGAAAGTCCAGTTCCTCTGTTTCTCCAAAGCCAGCAGGATGGGGCAGGCCAAGCAGCAGGTTTGGGGGAGGTCTGATGACCCTGTGCTGATGATACAAGTGACATTTCTCTCTCCTACGCCACACACTATAGTCACTCACTTGTACCCTAAGTCTTTTCAGAGAATAGAGGGACCTTCGAAGTCCTGCTGAGTGTAGCCAGCAGACCCCTCTGCAGGACCTGAGTATAGCAGTGTGGCCTCTCCAACAATTAGAATCCAGAGTGAACTCCCAAGGCTGGTGCTGCAACATTGGGAGTATTTCTTCTTTAGGATGGGATAGTGGTTGAACCTCCCAGGCCAGATGGCAAATCTGGTTGGCTGGTTGTTTAGTCATAATGGTTGCTTAAGCTTTTTATATAGACTTTTAGAGTACTGGTACACAAAATTCATGCATGGGGGAGGTCCCTCAGCCAAACTTGCACCCTTTCGCAATCCAGGACCCCTTAGGGGATGTCCAACTACCAGGACATGTGCAACTGCCCCTTATGGGGTCAGGCCTAAACCAGCAGTCAGATAACCCTTTTGCAATCCAGAATTGCTGGCTCCTAACCACTCGCCTGCCTGCCTGCCTGATTACTCCAAACTACTTGCCTGCCTGCCTAATCGTCCTTAACCACTCACCTGCCTGCCTGATCACCTCTAACTGCTCACCTGCCTACCTGATAGCTCCTAACCACCTTTGCCTGCCTGATTGCCCCTAACCACTCTGCCTGATTTTCCCTAACTGCTCACTTGCCTGCCTGATAGCCCCCATGGTGGTTTTGTCCAAAAGGACATCCAGAATGATGCCCAGAAGGTCGTTTGTCCAGTCTAATTAGCATTTTATGCTTTTATTATTAGAGAGAGATAGAGAGATGTAGATAGATGTACACACATTCATGAACTTTATCCATTCATCTTGGCTATTGTGAATAATGCTACAATGAACACAGGGGTGCATATATCTTTTTGAATTACTAGTAGTGTTTCTGTTTTCTTTGAATAAATACACAGACATGGAGTAGTTTTTTGAGGTATTTCCATGCTATTTTTGATTGGCCAAGTCAGGAAATTTTTTGTTTGTTTTAATTGTTAACATTGATTTTAATTTAACTTTTTATTTGTCATTTTTTATTGTTTAATTACAATTACCATGCAATGTTATATTAATTTAAAGTATGCACCCTAGTGATTAGATATTATATAACTTATTAAGTGATCACCTTGATAAATCTCATAACCCCCTGACACAATACATAGCTATTTGAATATTATTGTCTATATCCCCTATACTGTATGAGTCTGTAACAATGAATTTGTTTGTAATACCTTCACTTTTTTCACCCATATCCCTAATCTCATTCCTTCTGGCAAACATCAGAATTTTCTCTGTATCTGAGTTTCTCTTCTGCTTGTTCATTTATTTTGTTTTTTAGATTCAATTATTGATAAATATGTATTTTTGCCATTTCATTGTATTTTCCCCTCTTTTTAAAGAAGACCCTTATATATATATATATATATAGTGTGTGTGTGTGTGTTAGAGAAATATGCAAATTAGCCCAGACGCCTTAATGCAACAATTGAACAGCAGGGACCTGAGCAGGTGCAGGCTCCCAGCACTGCCAGCCCCCATACACCAGTACACCTTTGAGCCTGCAATAGTGACACATTCACAAGCCCAGTCACTGCACAGGGGGCTGCAGATTGGGGGGAGCTGTATATCAGGTGGACTGTAGATTCGGGGGGGAGGGCTGCTGGTTAGGGGGACTATGGACCAGGAGGGCTGCAGATGGGGGGACTGAGGATTAGCGGGGCTACAGATCAGGAGGGCTGTAGTTCAGAGGGCTGCAGATCTAGGAAGCTGCAGGTCAAGGGGCTGAAACACTGGGGACCTCAGCTCCAAGCCCAGAGCCTGGCCTCAGTTGTAGCTATGGCTGCACTGCCCAGCAGGGAGCCCCACAATCTGCCCCCACAGACTCAGGAGAGCCAATGAGTTCAGGGGACAGCCAGGAAGAGACCTTGCCTGGTACCCTTTACTCCGTGAGGAGGGCCCTATGGGTAAAAGTTGGAGGCCAGACTGTGACTAGTGATCAATGTTTGAAGAGGGAGCCTTTAGCCGTGAACTTTTTCTCCCAAGGAAGCTCTGGTTCTTCCCTGCGCTCGGGCCCTGCCAAAGGGCCATGTTGGGCCCACGTGGCCTCTGCCCACACCCACTTGTGTCTGCAGTTCCACATGGGACTGTAAACTGTGTCTGAGCTACTCTGAGGCAGAGCCGATATCACCTCTTTAAAGTTTTCATTTTTGCTGATCAGACCGTTGCCTTCTGAGGCATAGAAGCCAGGACAGTGGGCGCAGTGGAGCCCACAGATGGGCACTCAGGAGCTCCTCGACTCTGACAGTTTCATTCAGAACCTCTCTCCACCCCCACCCCCCACTCCCGGCTCCCTTCCCTGGCACCATTCACCTCAGCCTGTAGGAAGCAACACAGTCACCATGAGACAGGAACGGCCCCAAAGCTGCTCCTGAACCTCACTCTTCCTTCTTTGGGTCCCAAAGCCCAACACAGCCTGTGGCCAGCCCCACAGAGGAATGGTTGGTGTCCCCAGCACCCTCCCCAGGGCCCTCCCCAGTACCAGACAGGAGGGTGAAGTTGGCTTGGGACAGACTTAGCCCCTGCAAGCTGTGTCACAGCAGATCCTGAGCAGAAGAACTTACCAATAGGGATGTTTGTGCAGCCATTTTAAACAACTTCCACTTTTAAAACTGAATTGAAAAGCATAGATTGTTGCTCTAGAGAGCAGTGCTTTGGCAGGACCCCGAGGTCACCTTGGAGGCTAGAACCCAAAGTTACATGATAGCCAGTGTTGGTGAGGATGTGGACAAATCCAAGCCCTCAGACACTGTTGTCAGAATGGAAATGGTGCAGCCGCTCCTCCAATGATTTTTCTTTTTTTTAATTTATGTTTATTTATTTATTTTTTATTTTTTCCCTATTGCCTCCCCCCACCCCAGTACATGCCCTCATCCATCTCCCCCCAGAGCCCCCCCTCCCCGTTGCCCTGTATCCACTGGCTATGCCTACACACATGCATACAAGTCCTTCCGTTGATCTCCTACAGGCCCCTTCCCCCCAACCTCCCCTGCCTTCCCACTGTAGCAGGAGTCTGTTCATTGCTTCTTTGCCTCTGCATCTGCTTTCCCCCGGCCCCCTGATTCTTGTTTTTAAAAACATCTTGCTCCTGTAGGCTAGAAATAAACTCACAAGAGCAAAAGAAAAATGTTTGAGTCCCAATTTCAATGTCTGGTAGCTTTGAGTCCCAGTTTCAATGTCCAACACTTCCTTACATGTACATGTCATCAGTGGTATCTGGATAGTGGACAAATGATGGCAATGCCAGTCCAACCCTCTCTGGTTTGGTCCTGGGCATCCTGTAGCGATGCTCAGCTGCTGACTGCTCGCATGGCAAGGCGTCGTCCGCGTCTTCCATCTCTGGACTGTTTCTCCTCTTGCCTTCGTGGTTGGCGCAGACCTGTCAGTTCCTCTCTGTTGCAGGAGTCCACTTGGTCTTGGAGTTGTTTTCTGAAAGTATATATAAACATATTCTCGACCAAGAGTTAATAAAGGAATCTTTTCTATAAAATTGACTTGGGATCCTTTTTATTTTTGCTTACCCGCTTTTCCTTTGGCTTATTTTGACACCATGTGTGTTTTTCATGGGTGTCTTGCTGTTAGATTACAAATGGAAATTAATTTTCTAAAGTGAAATTTTCTAGATGTAATTTACTTACCAGATATTTTTCCTTACATTATATTATTCTACCTCCCCCCCCTTTTTTTGATTAATGGGGAATTTGGTAAGAATTTGTAATGCAATCTTGATAACTTTAAATTTTAATTTTTGCACACAAATATGCCTGTTTTATGTTCATTACATATTAAGCAATTTTGCCACGAGATGAGCTATCAATAGAAATTTTAATTAAAACTTTAGAAACAGCTTTTTGTCCAGTACACTTAAATTTTCTTGGGCCGAGACCGGTTTGGCTTAGTGGATAGAGCATCGGCTTGCGGACTGAAAGGTCCCGGGTTCGATTCCGGTTGGGGGCATGTACCTTGCTTGCGGGCACGTCTCCCCTGTGGGGCGTGCAGGAGGCGGCTGATCAATTTTTCTCTCCCATCTATGTTTCTGACTTTCTATCTCTCTCCCTTCCTCTCTGTAAAAAATCAATGAAATATATTTTTTTTAAAAAATTTCTTGGGTGTTCACTTATTTCAGTTTGCCAATTTAAATTAATCTGAAAGCTTGATAACTCTTTTACGTCAAATTTAATACTCTACCAACAATCTTAGATTACCCTGTATAAATTAGTGGAAAGGTTTATTTGCATTGAGTAGGCACTGAGCATTCCTAATGCTAGGCTGAATTTAGATATAGGGCAGCTGCTGTCAGCATGTTTCTATCTGTTACCTGGGTCCTGATCTGAGCTTGGCCACGTCTCTGTCTGTTACTTGGGTCACGATCTGTGCTGAGCGTGGGAAGCGAGGTATCCATAGGAGCAGGAGACCTCCCTCAGAAGGGGTGAAGGTTCAGACCCCTGCAATTCCCTATTGTCCTCCCCAACCCCCCAGTACATGCCTGTAAGGTTGTGGGGGATGAGGGTCTGTGCTCTACCTCTATTGACCCTCAAGTTCTCTCCTGATGGCCCCTCTGTGACTGTGCCTGTCTTAGGTTGTTCCTTCCCTGGAGAATCTTACCCGTCTCTGGCTAACCAGTCATCCTCCGGGGCCAAGCAGGGTGTTGTGAGGTTCAGTTCTGTCTCCATGGTAGCCTATGCCCTCATGGCCTCCCGCCCAGCACTTGCCTTGGGGATCCCCTTGGCTGCTGCCAGGGCCCCCGGCAATGGTCACTTATCTCGGGGAATTCAGGTTCCTTCTTCAAGGAGGGCCCAGATCACACCATTTAGCAAGAGACAGATCCATTATACAGCCACTTTGAGGCTTCAACCTAGCATGAATAGAGAGCTCAGGCTACAGCTGAGGGCCCTTGGGTTGTGAGAAGAGGGTCTCTCTTGGCAAAAGAGGAAAGAGGGGCCAGTATAGAATGCTCAAGTGCCTTCCCAGAGCCTTAATTCCTTCTGAAAGGGATTAAATCCTTTCATTTTTTCTTCTTAAATTGCTGTTAAACATTCAAAGAATTAGTTTGTAAGTTCGTTTGGGATAGTTGTATAGTATGCTGTTGTGAAATATCAGAAATTAAATTATATTGTAGGATAATACCATGTAAGAATAGTCTTTGCTCTTGTCCATGGAAATTCAATTTCAAATGGGTTGTGAATTTCTTTTTGTAACTTTATATAAACGTTTTCAGGGAGTCAGAAACACAGATTACTTACTTAGCTCAAGAGGCCAAATATATTGACTTTCAATTACAATCCTTTTGACATTTAAAGGAAACTTCTCTTTATTTCCTTCCAAAATGATTTTTATGTTACAGAGTTTCATTTAAAAATCTTTGTCTCATGAAGTAATTTCTGTT
>PVJN01006279.1:0-77714 GCA_004026805.1 Lasiurus borealis
AGGGGAAGCCTGTGATGGCTATGACTAAGTTGGGGCACAGCCCAAAGAGGCTATGCTTTTTGTTCGAACTAGCAGCTCCTTTGGCCAGAGGAAAAAAAGGCAGTGGGATTCTAAGAAACACAGACAACCACGGAAACTTACCGTATCCTTTTTCATTCCTGTTGCTTTCCTGTGCTAGCCAACCACTTACACTAAAAACGATGACGCAGAGGGGAAACATAGGGCGTCCCATTGTTCCCTGTCCTGTCCGTCTTCCTTACTCACCCGTAGGTAGGAAGTAGAGAGTGTTGATAGAATGTGTGCATATCCGGAAGTGAAATAAAGCAACTCATTAGCTTGGTGCAGCATTTCCATGTTCTGGTGAGAATGAAATAGACACACACATGCATGAGTTATGAAATACCACTGGTGTCATTTCAGTGATTCTACATATGAGTTCAGTGCTCTTACTGCATTTAACACCATCACAGCACTATATAAAGATGAGTGATAAAACTCATGCACATACTTTGCATGAAAAGTTTTTCTTTACTTAGAACAACATTTAGCAGTAAATAAAACAACACCATGACTGGTTGAGAGAGGGAGACTAAAAGAAGGGAAAAGGCTTTATATTTCAGCAGCACCACTGGCACTTTCTTCCTACTTTTTTAACCAAGGGCCCCACATTTTTATTTTGTTCTTGGGCCCTGAAAATTATGTTGCTGGCCCTGTTGGAAATACTTGCAGCCAGGAGGCGTCCTTTCAGAGCCCAGTCATGCTGTGAGGAAGCCCAAGCCCTATGGAGGGGGCTTGTGTAGGTGCTCCAGGCAACAGTCTACCCCAGCCCAGCCTGTGAGTCAGCCCGGCCCAGGCACAGGTATAACGCCTCCAGGGGATTCCTTCCCACTGCCCCCAGCTTCCCCACACCTCCCTCCTCAGGTCCTCCAGCTGAGCCCAACCCTCACGGAGTAGAGACAAGCCCTCCCCACAGTGCCCCAAGTTCCTGACCTACAGAATCCAAGAGCAAAATAAAATATGTTGTTGTTTTTCGTACAGGTTAACCCTACCCCTAAGATGGGGTAGTTTGGTATGCAGAAATAAATGTACCATAGTTCATTCATTTGGGTTGATCCTCATCTTCTGCTAATACAAATGAAGTTGCAATAAATAACTCTGCGCAGGTATTATATATATTCAAGGCAGATTCCTAGAAATGAGGATTACTGTGTGAAAGGGTAAATTCATATGCCAAAGTTCTCGGTAATCTTTATTTTTCTTCACATAGCTTTCTTTATGTTTACTGTATATTTATATTTGTACTAGTGGCCTGGTGCACAAAATTCATGCACTTTAAAAGGGATTTAATTAGAGGAAATATTTTAATATTGCTATTTGCCCTTTCTCTATAATAGAAGTGTCAGACATGAAAGAAGATGAGTAAAATGTCTATGAAAGTAATATATAAATGTACTAATAAATAAACAATCATAAGATGATATAACAAAGACATATAAAAACAAAACATGATGTAAAAACAACACTGATACAATGACTGATAAATTGATTAAACTTATTCTAATATCTCCCTGTATACCACATTAAGAGTGAAAAAACTTTCAGAGTGCTTAACTAATTTCCCCTGTGATGAAGAATTTACAACTTTAACATCATATGCTCTTCAAACTCGAGAGAAAGCAACATACAACTAACCACGTGCCAAAATGGGTTTAGGTAGGAATATTCCTACTCTCTCTAGAGTTTGTCCTTGTGATTTATTAATAGTCATTGCAAATACTGGCATCATGGGAAACTACCTTCAAATTAATTTAAATGGGAGGCCAGTGTCAGATGGGGACAAATCAATTCTTGGAATCAGAACAACCTCTCCTTCTGCAGAACCTGTTAATGCTTCAGTTTCAATAATGTTAATCAGCTTCATTAATACTTCAGCTCTGGAGGGAGCTCTGAGTCCCAGCTAGGAGTGGCAGCAACAGGGAGCTCTGGGCCCCGGGTTTGAAGGCTGGCCATGCCCCCCATCACGGGATACTCAGAGTTCAGTCGTGCCCCGACCAAGGCCCAGAGCCCAGTCATTTGGTCATCCCTTACTGCCCCCACTGCTGGCCTGGTTGCCACATGCAGACTCCTGTTTGTTTATTCAATCATTTAGGTCGTGGCTTTTATATATTAGGATAATCCTTGCTGTCCACATACAGAGAAACATACATAGGGAAAAGTGCACAAATAAATGCACAACTTGCTGAATTCTTGCAAACTGAACTTGTGTGTGTAACCCTCATGTGTGTCAAGAAACAAACATGCCTAGCACCTCCAGGGCTGCTCTAATCCCTATTCCCAGGGAATACTCACTTCCATGGTGTGAATGTATCATTGTTTATCCATTTTCCTCTTGATGTTTCCAATTAGGGGCTAATGTGTGCTATAGTCATTGGCTGCTGTATAGTCCGCAGGACCTGTTGCACAGATATTAGGCTTGGAGCATGCTCTTTTACCTTTCTGTGGGTTATTGTTCTCAAACTAAGTTCCTATGGAATCCTGGAGTCCTTTTCCAAACAATAGGAAATGAATAAATGCATGACTTGGCTTCTCTCCATTTAAAAATTTCCCTAAAATTTTTGGGGTCCACTCCCAGTTGTCTGCTACCAAGATTCAGCAATGACAAATGTTCAGGAAACAGGAAATAAATGGAAAAACCTGGAAATGCCACAGGCTGCATTGAAAAATAGCAGTGGCCGAAACTGGTTTGGCTCAGTGGATGGAGCGTCAGCCTGCGGACTGAAAGATCACAGGTTCAATTCAGGTCGAGGGCATGTATCTTGGTTGTGGACACATCCCCAGTAGGGGGCATGCAGGAGGCAGCTGATTGATGTTTCTCTCTCGTAGATGTTTCTAGCTCTCTATTCCTCTCCCTTTCTCTCTGTGGAAAATCAATAAAATATATTTAAAAAAGAAAAAAGAAAATAGCAGTGGTCATCATTTTTGGAGAGGTCCTACATATTGGAATAGGTCTTTCATGATGGTGGATAGATTTTCTCTAAAGTCTTGCCAAAATAGGTATCGAGATAGGAATTGGCGCTGAAAACCCAGGTTCTGAAGGGGGAAATAACTTGCACAAATTTACACACTCATTGGAGGAGAAGAAAGTTTATACACTCATATTGGAGGAGGAGAAAGTTTACACACTCATTGGAGGAGGAGAAAGCCTGTGGGTTCTGAGCGATCCCAGGGCACTGACTTCCTGCTGTTAAGGCTGCATCTTCTTGTTCCTCTTCTCAGCCTGGCACCCAAGGCCCTGCCCACCCAGCCCCTATTAAAGCTGTGGCCCCTTTTGCCCCCATGCTCTGACACTTTCCCCTGGGCCAGCGCCTGTGCCTTAGCATGTGCTACTCCCTCTGCTTGGAATCCTCTTTTTCCTGTTCACCCAATCCTTCCCATCTTGCAATTCTTCTCACTTTCCCCACTAAGTTGACACCCTTGCTCCAATGGCACCGTATATTTCCCCTAGCAATGTCATTGTATATTTTGTTCTTTGGTTACCTTTTTAAAAAAGTATTTATTGATTTTAGAGAGAGAGGAGGGAGAGGTAGAAGAGACATCGATGAGAGAGAGAAACATCCATCAACTGTGGTGTGCACTCCTCTTATTGGGGTTTAAGCCTGCAACCCAAGCATGTGCCCTAGCTGGGAATTGAACTGGCAACCTCTCAGTGTATGGAATGAGTGTCAACCAACTGAGCCACACCAGCCAGGGCTATTGTTTGGCTACTTTCTATTGTTTCCTCCCACCCACTCCTGGCTACATCTCCAGTGCCTAGCACAGTGGCTGGCACACGGTAGATACCCTGTAAATATCTGCTGAGGAGAGTGACCATCATATTAGTAGTTGAACCTCATGTCAACCCTGTGAAGCAAGCAGGGTTGGGATGCTCACTCCCATTTTATGGGAAGGGGAGGCCCAGAGAGGGAAGGGGTCGGTCCAGTTTTCTGATTTGTGGACACAGTCAGACCTGGTGATGATGGTCCTGATACTTCTCCCAGACACCAAGGGACAGGCGAAGGCTGAGGGATGGGGCCTCCTGGCCAGGGGGCTTCTAGCCTCCCCAGGTGAGAATCAATAAGCATGGCCTGTCACTGTCCTTCCCTTGTCCAGGGCCCAGGTTGGCAAGGGAGAAAACTAAGTCCTGCTCAGAAGAGGATGGGAGTGGTGGGCCTGTGGCCATGTGTTGGAGAGCCAGAGGTCAGAGCAGGAGAAAGGTGCTGTCCCTGCCCAGGAAGGTCCAATAGGGACAGTGGGCCTCTCTCTTTCTGTGTGAGTTTCAAGCATTGGCTGGCCAACTTGAACTCAGCCATTGCTCATGTATTTATTGTCCCTTTAACCTCGGTCACGGGGAGCAGACGATCCAGGTGAAGCATGCTCTGGAGGAGGTGACATGGGACCGAAGCCACCTCCACAGCTTCTCCTTTTTGTGATTTTGGACAAGTGACTTCACTTCTCTGGGCCTCAGTTTCCCCATCTATAAAAGGAGGGGAGGAGAATAGCCCCCCTCGCACTGGGTTGTTGTGGGGCTCCTATGAATACTCTAGGGGACGTTCTTGCTGAGGTGCCAGGCATAGAGGACTAGGCGAAGATAATAGCACAGGGAGTGCCTCTGTACAGGCCTCACTTGGGTGCCCTTACCATCATCTACTAAGCCCGCCTGGGGATTTCAGAGGCTCTGGTGTTCATCTTGTGAGGGGCACCCATGGGACCTGGACCCAGATGTCTGCACTAAATGTTACTTACAGAGAACAGCCACTGCATGCTGGACCCTGCATCCTGTGCCTCAAAGGTCAAGTGGAAATGGACAGATCTTCTAGGACAACTGATGGCCATTTGGGACTTTTTCTTCAGAAGGAATGCCCCAAGCCTGAAGCCTGGGAAGCCCAGTGTCAGAAGTTAGGTGGAGGAGAGAAACCAAGATGGCGGCATAGGTGAACACCTAAACTGCCGCCTCGTACAACAATTTCAAAACTATAGCTAAAAGACAGAATGGACATCATCCAGAACCACAGGAAAGCTGGCTGAGTGGAAATTCTAAAACTAGAAGGAAAGAGAGAGGCTCACGGAGACTCAGAGGAGCTGCAAAAAGCTGA
The DNA here is from genome assembly GCA_004026805.1 of Lasiurus borealis. Lineage (NCBI taxonomy): Eukaryota > Metazoa > Chordata > Mammalia > Chiroptera > Vespertilionidae > Lasiurus > Lasiurus borealis. The sequence continues at coordinate 5,133 of PVJN01006279.1, forward strand.
GGTACGGAGATGGGTGTGTGGAGAGAGCAGGCTGCGGAGTGCTTGGCTGGCTTCCTCTGGCTTGAGGGAGATGGAGACTCCCAACTGCACTGAGCCCCTTATCCTACGGCATTGAACCCCAGTTCTGGGCGAGACTCATATAGGGGGAATCTGGACTGTGAAATTGGAGGAGTGCACAGAAATTTAGGGGAGCCGTGAAAGGACAGAAGTCTGGGGTCATGCATACCACAGTGCGCAGAAGACAGACTGCTGATTGTGCCGCTGGCTTTCTCTAGTGGGCAGGAGACAGAGCCTCCCAACTGCGCCACTTCTCCCAGACACCAAGGGACAGGCGAAGGCTGAAGGATGGGGCCTCCTGGCCAAGGGGCTTTCAGCCTCCCCAGGTTAGAATCAATAAGCATGGCCTGTTCCTGTCCCTCCCTTGCCCAGGGCCCAGGGGAAGGCCAAGGAGGTTGGCAAGGGAGAACCTACAACCAAGATTACTCTATCCAGCAAAGCTATCGTTCAGAATTGAAGGTCAGATAAAGAGCTTCACAGATAAGAAAAAGCTAAAAGAGTTCATCACCACCAAGCCAGTATTATATGAAATGCTGAAAGGTACTTTTTAAGAAGAGGGAGAAGAAAAAAGTAAAGATAAAAATTATGAACAACAAATACATATCTATCAACTGCACTGAACCCCAGTTTTGGGCGAGACCTTGGGGACTCAGACTCATATGGGACCTGGAGTGCAGGTGAGCCAGAAAGGCAGAGGTCTAGAGGCATGCGCGCGTGCACACAGAGAGGGCTGCAGCCATTATTGAGAGACACTTGAGACCCAGGGGCTGCGTAGGGTGGGGCTAACTGGAAGCCAAAGCAATCTGCTAAACCCTGAGACTCTACCCCATCCAATCTCAACAGAGAGGCTTTTGCAGTTTTGCAAGTCTTATATCATAAGGCTGATTCCAACACAGAAGTTCTTCCGGCAGAGTGAAAATGTGGAGATAAAGGAACAGATCACAAACAAAAGAAATGGAGGAAAACAAACAACTGAATATAGAAATAACGGTTATAAGGTTTTTCAAGAATTTCATAGAAAAGATGGATAAATTTAGTGAGATCCAAGAGAAGATGAAAAAGAACCAATTAGAAATTAAATATATACTGACTGAAATAAAAAATATTATACAGACCTAACAGCAGACTAGAGGAAGGCAAGAATCAAGTCAAAAATTTGAAATATAAAGAAGCAAAAAACACTCAAAAAAAGCAAGAAGAAAAAAGAATTAAAAAATGTGAAGATAGTGTAAGGAGCCTCTGGGACAACTTTAAGCATACCAACATCAGAACTATGGGGGTGTCAGAAGAAGAGAGAGAACAAGATACTGGAAACCTATTTGAAGAAATAATGATTGAAAACTTTCCACATCTGGTAAAAGAAATAGACTTACAAGTCCAGGGAGTTCACAGAACTCCAAACAAAAGGAATTCAAAGAGGACCACACCAAGACACATCATAATTAAAATACCAAAAACAAAAGACAAAGAGAGAATATTAAAAGCAGCAAGAGAAAAACAGTTAATTACCTACAAGGGAGCACCCATACGATTGTCAGCTGATTTCTCAACAAAAACTATGCAGGCCAGACCAGAGTGGCAAGAAATATTCAAAGTGATGAATAGCAAGAACCTACAACCAAGATTACTCTACCCAGCAAAGCTATCATTCAGAATTGAAGGTCAGATAAAGAGCTTCACAGATAAGAAAAAGCTAAAAGAGTTAGTTCATCACCACCAAACCAGTATTATATGAAATGCTGAAAGGTACTCTTTAAGAAGAGGAAGAAGAAAAAAGTAAAGATAAAAATTATGAACAACCAGTACGTATCTATCAACAAGTGAATCTAAAAATCAAGTGAATAAAAAATCTAATGAACAGAAAAAACTGGTGAATATAATAGAATCAGGAGCATAGAAAGGAATGGACTGACAATTCTCAGGGGGTAAAGGGGTGGGGAGGTGCAGGGAAAGACTGGACAAAAATCATACACCTATGGATGAGGACAATGCGGAGGAAGGTAAGAGTAGAGGGAGGGGAGCTATAGGGGGAAAAAAGAGAAACAAATGTAATAATATAAACAATAAAGATTTATTAAATAAAAAAAGAAGTTACATGGAGGAATAGTTAACTCAGTGTGTTAGCCACAGCAGCTTAGCCTGTATCCGAAGTCACTGTATGACCTTAGGCAAGGCACTTGACTTCTTTGAACCTCGGCTTCCACATCTGTAAAATGGGGTAGTGATAGAACCCACTACGATTCAGGGATGGTGACTGTAGAACTAGCTTGGAGAAGGCAGACAGTCAATGCCCAGTGTCTCTACCCCGTTCCTCTGGCTGAGCCAGCATGTAGGAGACACGCTGAACTGCCCATTCTCTTCTGATTCCCTCCATGCCACTTAGCTCGGGGCAGTGGACCCAGATTTATACAATAACAGGGTGTGGGTGACTTTCAGAGGCCCCTCTCCTATACTGTACTGATTGGAAAACTGAGGTCTCACGAGGGGCAGGAGTTTGCTCCCGCTCCACAGCGACTCAGGCAGAGTGGCGGCTGCATCCGGGCCGTGGCAGGGATGGGTGGGGAGGCGATCTCTGATGTAGGTGCTCGGAGGGCACATTCTCCCACCACTTTCCCCCTTGCTCCCTCTGCTGCAGCCACGCTGGCCTCCCTGTCGTTATTCATGACCACCTCAGGGCCTTTGCACTTGTTCTTCTTTTATTCACTAGAGTCTAGTGGGCCTCTACTTTCCACAGCTCTTCCCCTAGCTGCCTCTTCCTCACCTTATCAGGCCTCAATTTAAGTGTCTTCTCTTCAGAGAGGCTTTCCCTGACCACCCTAAGGTGGACCCTCTGTAATCTTCTACCTCTACCTCCTGTTTATTTTCTTCATCTGCAATATAGTAACTTGTTAATTTAGTTTTTAAATTAAAAATAGTTGTTTTTGGCGTCAATACCCCGAGCCTGTTAAGCTCTGTGAGTATAGAACTGTGGACGTATAGTATCTTGTTTGTTGCTCCATCCCCATTGCCTATCCAGGCCTTGACCCAGGTGGATCCTCAATATGTTGCTGTTATGTGAATAAATGAATGTGTCCATGAATTCATGTACATTGAACTTGCCTGGCTTCCCTGTGAACTAGACCCCAGTCTCCTGATGGTGCAAACCCAGACGAGAGGTTCAGAGAGTTCTCACCAGGTAGGGCAGGAATGTGCTAGAAACTAAAGGCCTTTGGACTTCCCTTCCCTCAAGCCACAAGGGAACATCAGCTGTGTATTCCCACATTAGTTGAACGCGAGAAAGTAACATATTTAAGCTGGACTTGGCTTGGACCAGACGCCGTTCTCTGGAGGGCTGCTCCATCAAACCAAGCTGTTGCCAGTGTGACCGAGGCAACACTGATAGCTTTCTGAAACCTTCTTAAATAGGAGCGCTAAAGGCTCACACAGACATCGAGGGCTGGGCAATCTGGAAAAAGGGGTCAAATCCCCCAAGCAACAATCTACCTTTATGCTGGCTGCTCCCATACTCCCTACAAAGGGCCCCCTTCTACCTCGCCCATGGCTGCCAATTCTGGGGTGTGCACAGTGAACTCTCCCCAAGCCTTGGCTGGGAACATGCAGAGATCTCAGGAACATTGTGCTCTGTCTGTCTGGCTCCAGCAGGACTTACCAAGTGCCAGTGGGAAAGACAGATAGGTCTTGGAGAGCTTTGCAGAAAGTTTCTTGATATTGGTAGAGGGAACACCACTCCAGCATTTTTACGTTCAGTGCCAAGATGCCTCCAGAGAGCTCTGGATGAGAGAGGCAGCTTGTGGATGCCTGTGTACTGTAGGTGGTGATTGGCTGTGCTACCTTAGATGAAATCCTTTCCCTCTCTGAGCTCTAATTTCTCCATCACAAAAACGAGAACACTGGTCTGATGTAGGGAGAGGTGGCAAGGATTCTTCATAGGAGCCTGCAAATGCAGGGATCCCAGAAGCCAGTTCCCATGAGCAGTGGCTCCTGGAGACCCAGCCATGGCCAACGCCACACCAGCCTTTCTCACCACAGGCTTTGTGCTGCCCAGAGTCCATTAGTTGGTCTTGTGTGCGACCATCATGAGCATCAATGTCAGAGGGCTCTTAGAGGTCTGAGGTGTTCTATCCTTGCTGCACAGATGGAAACGGAGGCTCAGAGAGGGCCAGGGTCTGACATTGCCTGAGCCGGACACAGCTGTGTCCGTGATAATCTGGGGCAAACTGGGATGAGCTGGAGCCTGGGGCCAGGCCTTGGAGTCAGGGAGAATGGGAGGGAAGGCAGAGATGGAGAGATTAGAGATGGGCATCAGAGACAGATGGGGAAAAAGTGATCACTGGTCTTGCCTTCCCAGCATCGCTGCTTCTGGCAACAATCAATGTCTGCTTCCTCACTGCTGGCCCACATGCCAAGAGACTTAGGTGGGACAGACCCCACCTGCTGGTTCCAGGCAAGATCATGTGACCCAGGTCTGGTCAATTAGAATCACAGTGGTAAGTGCAAGAATAGGCACAGGACCAGTCCTGGCTGGAGAGAATCTTGCCCTCGCTGGGACAGGGAGCTCTCTGTCTCAGAGATGCCGAGCTGGGAGGACGTGAGCCCAGCTGGTGGGCCCCTCTTTCAGGACTGTTCATGACTGGGAATGAAGTCAACAAGGCCAATGGCAGAGCTGGGATCTAACCACACCTGAATCTACTTCGAGGCTTGTTATGTGAGCCAATCCATTCCTCGGGATAAGGTTTCTATGCCTTGCACTGGAGAGTCCTGGCTTGGAGGAGGAAGGAGGGTGAGAGAGAAGGGTGAATATTTAAAAACAAGTGTCTGGCTCTCGCCGGTATGGCTCAATGGATAGAGTGTCAGTCTGCAGACTGAAGGGTTCCAGGTTCAACTACAGTCAAGGGCACATGCCTAGGTTGTGTGCTTATTCCCCAGTAGGGGGCATGCAGAAGGCAGAAGATCAATGAATGATTCTTTCTCATCACTGATGTTCCTCTCTCTCCCTCTCCTTTCCTCTCTGAAATCAGTAAAAATATATTTAAAAAACAAAACAAAACAAACAAACAAACAAACAAGTGTCTGAGGGGGAGAATCCAAGATGGCGGCATAGGTAAACGCCTACACTGCTGCCTCGCACAACAATTTCAAAACTACAACTAAAAGACAGAACGGACATCATCCAGAACCACAGGAAATCTGGCCGAGTATAAGTTCTACAACTAGAAGGAAAGAGAGGGGCTCACAGAAACCCAGAGGAGCTGCAAAAAGCTGAGGTACGGAGATGCTGAGAGAGCAGATGCCTGAGTACCTGGCTGGTTTTCTCTGGTGGGAGGGAAATGGAGACTCACAATGGCATTGAATCCCTTATCCTAAGACACTAAACCCCAGATCCACCCGAAACTCATACGGAGGGAGTTTGGACTGTGAAAAGGGAGAAGTGCACGGAAATTTAGGGGAGTTGCAAAAGATAGGAGGTCTGGTCACGGTCGCGCACGTGCACGGCATGGAGGACAGATTGCTGATTGTGCCGCTGGCTTTCTTGACTGGGCGGGGAGACAGACCCTCCTAACTGTGCCACTTCTGAGTCCACTGGGCCCCTGTTTCGGGCGAAACCCTGGAGATCTAGACTCGTGTGGTCCTGGTGCGCAGGGGAGCTGGAAAGGCAGTGGTCTAGAGGCACTGCGGGCGCGCACACAAGGACTGCTCCAGCGATTACCCAGTCACATGAGACTCAGGGGCTGTGGAGGGCGGGGCCTACTGGAAGGCAAGGCGGTCCCTTAAGCCCTGAGACTCCACCCATCCCAAGCTCAACAGAGGCTTCTGTAGTTTTGCAAGTAAAAAAGTTTCCCCGACATAGTGAAAATGCCAAGACAAAGGAAGGGATCACAAACAAAAGCAATGGAGGAAAAAAAAATGACTGGATATAGAGTTCAAAACCACGCTTATAAGGTTTTGCAAGAATATGCTAGAAAAGATGGATAAGTTTATCAAGTCCCAAGAAGAGATGCAAAAGGACCAACTAGAGATGCTAGAGATGATGCATAAATTTAGCGAGTCCCAAGAGGAGATGAAAAAGGACCAACTAGAGACACTGACTCAAATAAAAAATATTATACAGAGTCCTAACAGCAGACTAGAGAAAGGCAAGAATCAAGTCAAAAATTTGAAATATAAAGAAACAGAAAACACTCAACTGGAAAAGCAACAAGAGAAAAGAATCTAAAAATGTGAATATAATGTAAGGAGACTCTGGGACAGCTTCAAGTGTACCAACATCAGAATTGTGGGGGTGCCAGAGGAAGAGAGAGAGCAAGATACTGAACCTATTTAAAGAAATAATGACTGAAAACTTTCCACATCTGGTAAAAGAAATAGACTTACAAGTCCAGGAAGCACACAGAACCCCATATAAAAGGAATCCAAAGAGGACCACACCAAGACACATCATAATTAAAACACCAAGAGCAAAAGACAAAGAGAGAATATTAAAAGCAGCAAGAGAAAAACAGTTTATTACCTACAAGGGAGCACCCATACGATTGTCAGCTGATTTCTCAACAGAAACAATGCAGGCCAGATGGGAGTGGCAAAAAATATTCAACGTGATGAATAGCAAGAACCTACAACCAAGAATAATCTATCCAGCAGAGCTAACATTCAGAATTGAAGGGCAGATAAAGAGCTTCACAGATAAGAAAAAGCTAAAGGAGTTCATCAACTCCAAACCAGTGTTATTTGAAATGCTGAAGGGTACTCTTTTAGAAGAGGAAGAAGAAAAAGGTAAAAGCCAAAAACTTATGAACAACAAATACGTATCTATCAACAAGTGAGTCTAAAAATTAAGTGAATTAAAAATTTGATCAACAGAATAAACTGGTGAATATAATGGAATCAGGAGCACAGAAAGGGAGTGGACTGATAATTCTCGGGGGGAAAGGGGTGAGGGGTGTACAGAGAGAGACTGGACAAAAATCATACACCTATGGATGAGATCAATGGGAGGGAGCAAAGGGAGGGGTGGGAGCTGGGTGGAGGGGTGCTATGGAGGGGAAAAAAGAGAAACAAATGTAATAATCTGAATAATAAAGATTTAATTAAAAAATGTAAAAAAAAATAAACAGGAGCAGGTTTAGCTTTGGGCAAAAAAACAAAACAAAACAAAAAAACAACAAAAAAACACACAAGTGTCTGAGGGTAACCAAACCAGCTTTTTGACCTTTTAGAGAACAGGGGAGCAGACAGGAATTTGGACTTCACCCCACACAGAGGAGTCTGCCCCTGAGACTCCCAGCTTCCCGCTCCACTCCTCTCCACACAGAGCAGTATAACCATAAGTGCTGTGGATACAGCACTACACGCTCCCCTGATCTGTGTCCAGCAGAAGGGATGACATCCACTCGGGGCAATTTCTCACCCCGTGCACCTCTTTGGGAAGTAATATTTATTGGGCACCTGCTTCAGGCCAGGCTCTGTTCAGAAGTTGACATACATGGTCTCATCTCCCTCTTACCCCAGCCCAGACCATCACCTCCATTTCACAGACAAGATAACTGAGGCCGAGAGAGGCTGAGCCACAGGCCTCAAGTCCAAAGAACCGGAGCAGGTCTGCCCGACTCCAAGCCCTGCTCACGGCGCCACACTGCACGCAGTAGGCCTCATTGGGACTGAAGAGGGTGACACAGTGATGGGGGAGTGGCAGAGTGGCTGTGGCTCCTTTCTGACCTTGTCCTCTGAAAGAAGCTCATGAGGAGTCCCTGGTCTCCCAGACTCCGAGCTGTAACACCATGTTGAGTGGGGCAGGAGGAGAGGGCTAGAGGTTCCGGCTTAGACCTGGGAGGATCCGGACCTGCAGATTGGTGTCCTGCCCAAGGCAGTGTGGACAGTCCCTGGGAGTGCCTGTACTTGAGCCGGGAGAGCTGGGCGTACAGGGAGTGCTGAGGACAGCCCTAGGCAGAGAGAGCTGGCTTCCTGGGCCCCGAAGGAACCTTGGAGATCATAGCAGACAGGAAACTCTGGGATGGTGTATGCCTGTTTTAATCCAACATTTCTTTCCAGTTGTTTTAGAGACGATTTGAGACCTTCCCTGTGGCTTTTGCGGCCAGACAGGATGCGTCACTGGGGGTGGGAGATGGTGCCAGGGGCTCCTCCCCACACTTGAGGACTGGCTTTTCCCAGAGGCACCCACCACACCGAGAGGTGCTCTGGGAGAAACAGAGCCCACTTCCAAATGAGCACATTCGGAGAAAGCTGCCCACTCTAGCCCCTTCCCGGTGGTCACAAAGCACATGATCACCCTAAAGGCTCTGACACATCCTGCAGCTAAGAATGCCTGTTGACAATGACTTAACCTACGCTTTCCTCTCTCACTTGACCAGAGGTATGTTGAGAGGGGAGCCTGCGTTATTCTTTGTGGAACATATTCTGGAACCTGCTGGGTGTGAAGAAATCTCTTTTAGATCTCCCAGAGCCCCTGAGAGACCAGGGTTGAGTTCCAGATGTTGGGGCCCAGGAGTGGTGGACGGTGTGGAGTGGAAATAATGATTCCTGTTGTGGGGTAGATGCAGGCCTTTCAGCCTTGGACAGTTCCAGGACATCTCAGGGCTGAGAAGGCTTGGAACAGGCGATGGCCTTCCCCGCATCCCTGGGGATAGGAGTTGGGATCTCCATCTGAGCAGTTTCCTGCCTGCAGACACCTCCCCACCTGCCTGAAATTTCATCACCAGCCAGGTATTCCTTTGAGGAGCCAAGTTGTCTGTTCTCAGCTCATTCAGGGTATTGTGACCCTCAAGTTGGCAGGGGCCCCTGCAGAAGGCTGGAGAAAAGAGGGGTCCTGCAGAGACAGGAGCCCCCCAACGCCCCCCATGTCACAGCTTGAGGACAAGAGGGAGGCAAGGCGGCTGACTCTTGGGGACTCGTGGGACCCGGAGGGCTGGCTCAGGAGATCCAGGTGTCCAGGCCCTGGCCCCGTGTCCTGTGTTTGGGTCCAGCTTGCCCAGGGCATAGTAAGTCCTGTCTCCTCCCGGGGGCCAGCCTTCGGCGAGGCTGCTGTTAGGTGCCGACGGGACGCACCATCATGCGGGTGGCACGCAGCGAGTAGCTGGGGCCCTGGAAGTAGTGCCAGCGGATGCCGTTGAGTTTGCGAAGGTGGCGGCCAGCTGCGTAGTAGATGCCGTTCAGGTTTGAGAGGCCACAGGCGTCAAACCACCACCCTGGGGGAAGGCAGGAAGAGGCTTTGGGAGCTGGGAGCTCACCAGGGGGGTGAGGGCAGCCCACTCCCTCAAAGACTAAGCAGGCCTTTGTCTCCTCCAGGAAGTCAGCTCCTGGGAGACGGAGCTGGTGGGAGTGGCCATGGGGGTGAGAGGGAGGCTCCCAGACCCTCTGCCCAAGACCCTGGAGGTAGCATCGGGCTCCAGTTGCCCCTCTCAGCCCCTCCATCCTTTCACCTTGTCCCTAATCCCTCTGTGTCCCTGTTTCCCTCCCTCACTCCCCACAAGCCTCACCTTCCTCTCTCTGAGGGGGTCAATGCTCTCTGTCACCCGAGTCTCTAACACCCTGGGGTTGTCTCTTTCTCTCTCTGATGGTCTCTGTGCTTGTCTGTCACTCTGTGGGTCTCTCTCAAACCGGGCTCCTCCCTCTGAGGGTCACTGTCTCTGCCTTTCTGGGTCTGTCTGTCGCTCACACACCGTGTTCCTGTCTCTTGCCCTGATCTGCATCTCTCTCTCCACCTCTCCTTTGTCCTTCTGCCCCCGAGCAGCTCTCTGTCTCCACCACTCTGTCTCTATGCCGGTTCCGGAGTTTCTCTCGGTCTCCACCTGTCCTGGTTCTGTGTCCCAGGGGCTCTCCCATCTCCCACCGTGGGTGGATGGGTGTCACTAAACCCCGAACCCACCTCCGGACAGCATCTGGGCGCACTTGCAGAGGCAGTTGTCGTTGTCTGCGTCTCGGGTGCTGAAGTTGGTGCCCTCCAGGGCCAGGCTGCTCTGGGGCCCCGCCGAGCCGCTATACCCGCTCAGAGAAAGCCTGGAAGCCACCCGGAGGTGGTGGGGGGAGAAGGGCGCAGAGTCAGGTGGGGGCTGGTTGAGGAAGGGGCTCTGCTCTGGTTGTTCTGGGGGTGAAGAGCCCCAGCCTGGAGTGCTTGGGCCACCTCCCTCCTGGATTGCACTCACTGCCTGCTGCCTCTCAGGGACCGAGCACCCACCGTGTGCCAGGCCTCCCTGGTCTCAATGAACCTGAGTCTTACACAGGAGTGTCATGATCGTGACAATAATAATAGTGAGCAGAAGCCGGTTTGTTTCAGTGGATAGAGCATCAGCCTGCGGATTGAAAGGTCCCAGATTTGAATCTGGTCAAGAGCAGGCATCTTGGTTGCAGGCACATCCCTAGTGAGGGGTGTGCAGGAGGCAGCTGATTGATGTTTCTCTTCATCAATGTTTCTAGCTCTCTATCCCTCTTCCTTCCTCTCTATAAAAAATCAATTGTATACACACACACACACACAAATATATATATATATATATATTTTTTTTTAAATAATAGTGAGGGCAATGGCTAACGTTGTAAAAAAAACAACAACAACAACAAAACATCTACCATGTGCCAGGCATTGTTCAAAACACTTTACATGGTTTAACTAATCTCATTTAATCCTCACAACACTCAAGGATTTCCATTTTACAGACAAGGAAAACAAGATCCCAAGAACCAACGGAGCCTGCCTAAGGTTTCAGAATGAATGAGGGTGGGAGCCAGACCTCAGCCCACTGGGCCTGGCCTGGCGCTATGTGCATTTTCCTCCCCCACTGACCATGTGCAACCCCACTGTCATACCTCCTCACATCCACCCACCTCCTCCAGGAGGCCATCCCTGACCACACCAGCCCTCTTGGACCTGTGCCCGGTGAACCCCTATCCCTATGGCTTCCACTCTGCAGCCAGCTGGGGAGGGTTTCTATTTCTCTGCCAGGCTGTGAGTCTCAGCTCTGCCGCTGGCCAGTTGCATGATCTTGGGCAGACTGCTTCGCCTCTCAGCTTCAGTTTCCTCATCTGTTCAGGTGGTAATGAGAGTGTGTTAACGGTACCAATGTCGGTCAGCTATTGTGATTTGAGACTTCAGGGTGTGATGGGCACAGAGCAGCTCTGGCATGAGATAAATGCTCAGCAAGGTAATGCTGTTTGCTATTTGTCCCTGTGCTTCTGGCCATTGGCACACCGCTGGCAAGGCTCCTGGCCTGGTGGAATGTTGGGTTCTTGTAGCAGGGAAGGGGCTGCATTGGCCACTGAGATGAGGGTCCATTTGGGAGCAATAAGAAGGCCCTCCGGCTACGGCAAGGGGACACCAGACACGGCCAGGGCGGTCAGGGACTGGCTCTCAGGGCAGGGTCTGGAGCTTTTCCCAGAGGAGCCCAGAAGGAATGTGGGGCCAGGGCATGGCCTGGCTAAGTCCCTGCACCTCCTACCCATGGGTCTGTCTCTGAAAAGGCAGGCACATGGCCCTCAGGATCCAGATCATTGTGGCTAGCCATGAGGCTCTGTGCCCTTAAACATGCCACCTGGGGTTCAATCAACTGGTGTTGCAAACTGGTCCAGGCAAGAGGCCTGGCTGGCCAGGGGCTCCCAGGCTGGGGACAAGCCGACTGATCCACCTGCTAATATGGTCCTGGCGTTTCCTCTGGCCACTGAGGCTCCTCCTGAGGACTCGGTGAGGTCAGCTCAAAGCCAGGCTCTGGGTACAGGCTACCATTTGGGATCTTAGTCCGGGGCTGAGTGGAATCTGCACTGGACTGGCCTCTCTCCTGTCCCCGAGTCCTCAGCTCAGCTCTGCCTTGCTTCCTCTCCCCGTTGGGAGACAGCCTAGGGATCTGTGATCTCAGGGTGGGGGGTAGTCCAGTCATGGAACAGGAAACCTCATTTGACCTGCTATTCAGATGAATTTTGAATATGTTCATAGCTCAGTCCTGGGGAACCCAAACAAACAGATGAGTCTCTGGGGATCCCAAGTTAGAAACATCAGGTGTGTCTTCCATGTGTCTGTGGATCTGCATGCCAGTCTATGTGTCTGTAGTGTGATACCATCTTCCAGTCTAGTGTGTGTGTGTGTATCTGTGTTGAGTTTGTGCTTGGGAACATGCCTTTGGGCCTGGGGTTGTGCATGCTTACCTGTGAGGGTTTCTGTGAGGGACTTTTGCACACATGTCTGGGTGTGTCTGTGCCTGTTTGTGTAGCTATGCACTTGTATGATATTGTGCTCTGCATGTACCCCAGGGGGGTGGTGAACCCTGCACGTGTGAATGCCTGTCTGTCTTGTAAACAGGCCCGGGTGGGCCCAGTGTCTATGTGTGTGTGCCTGGTGTCTTGTCTGTGCTTCCCTCCGCCCCTCCTCATGGGCCACTTTCTCTTTAGGGTTACGCATGTGCCCCAGCAGGATTCCAGAAGCCCTCATTATTGTGACGGACAAATAAGGTTGCCCCTGCTGCTCATGCCCCAGCTGTTGACTGCCAGCACATTGCTGCTTCTGGGCTTTCCTATGGGCATCCTCCCCACCTCACCAGCTGGCTGACCTAGTCTGGTGGTGGCACAGGGACCGGCACCTGCCTTGTCACATTCCTCCTGGCCCTCCTTGGGCAGTTTCAGGCCCCATGGTGCTTTCTAGGCCTTCCACCCCCGTCTCCTAAGCATTTCCTGAATGAGTGGGGACTCTTCCTGGTCATCTCAGCAGCCTTTGAAAGAGCCTTGCTCAGGCTTCAGGTGTTTGTGGCCAACCGAATGCCAACTCTCTTCTTAGTCTTTTTCAGAACATTCCCACTGCCTGGGATGTCCTTCCTATTGTCTCTTGGAGAATGCCCGCCCTTTACAAGAATCACCCCAGTGCCTCAGTTTCTACATCACTAAAAGAGGTACAGCAATGCTTACCTCAGAGTGTTGTGGGAGGTTAAATAGAGTAAGTGTGCCCGAAACATGGTAGGTGCTCAATAAATGCTCATTCTTTTTCCTAAATAGAGCCAAGAACCAGGCTGAAGGAGGGAGGCCACGGTGATTTTATGATATGCTTGTATTCAAGCCTATCCTGTTGTTAAAAAGCAGAGGTGCAGAGAAGCCAGAATCTTGACTCATCCAAGTCTCAAAGTGAGCTGGAGCAGAGGCAGAATGAGCCCAGGTCCCCGATTCCCAGCCCAGGGACTTCTCCATCTCATCCCGTAGCACAGGACGTGGGGAAGTCTGAGCCTCTGTGAAGTGACTGCCTTAGGGTGATGAACCTTGGAAGGCCCTTCCTGCTTACGAAATGACAGCATCAGCAATGTTGTTTCCACCCCACCCAGTGGCTGGCATGTGCTGAGTGCTAACCAGCCGCCTCCGGATCCCGTGATGTGCACCCAAATGGGGGACAGATGGTAGGAACAGGAAACGCCCAGGGACTGACCCTTGGTGCAGACTCTGTAGCCACTAGCCCAGCATCCTCATCCCACCCACCAGCCTGGGCCCTGAGCCCACCTGTACAGCTGCCCTTCGCTGCCCAGCTGGAAACGCTCATATTGGGCATAGGCCTCGTTGCCTTCCCAGTCTTGCAGCTCCACACGCAGAGAGTAGGTTGCCCTGCTGGTGAGATGGTGCACCAACTCGTTGCCCAGCCAATGCTCCCCAGCTGGATCACCAAAGCCCTAGGAAGAGAGGAAGGTCAGGTGGGTGTATGCCAAGGAGGGAGGCTATGCCTCAGGCTGAGAGGCTGAGCCAGGGCCTGGGGTCACTTATCCAAAACCACTTGGCCTAATGGTCAAGGTCATACAGTACAGTGTGGGCATAACTGGGAAGAGCGGAGCTCTCCAACTTCTGGAGGAAAAATATTAAAACTCCTGCAACTATAAAAGTCTGTTAAAACAATTGAATCACGTTCTATGAAGTTTGAGGACAGGCCGAACTAATCTGTGTTAATAGAAGCCAGAATAACAACTTCCTTTGGGGGAGTACTGAAGGGGAGGAGCCCACATAGGGCTTCTGGGATGCTGGAAGTGTCCTATATCTATATCTGAATGGTGGTCGCATGGGTGAGTACCTGTGCAAAAATGCTCTGACTTTTACCCTTAAGGTTTGTGCATTTAATGCATCTCTGTTAAATCTCAATTTAAAAATTAAAGATTTTAATCAATTGCAAAAATGATAGAGCAAACTTTTGTTCAGTGATATGGAAGCAACTACAAAATTCCATCAACATGGACATGTAAAGGAAAGGGGGTCACAAGTGCCCTAGGGTGACGAGGAATCAAAGTCCTCGGCTAGAATATTTATTCAGCACCAAGGACAGAGCACACCTAAGCCCCACTCCCCACTTTAGTCTTGCAGATTCCTATAATGGTTAATATGCAGCACTCTTTTCTGTATTTCTGGATCTGAGCACCCTATATATCTTTGCTATTTTAATGACTGTTTCAATTAAAAAAGCCTCGAGAATACTCATAGCTCATTTTGGTATTTAAGTATTTATCAAATGGACAGCAAGCAGGCACAAAAAATAATATTGTATTTCCTTGTGGGTATCTTTGTCCATTTCTTTTGCTTTTGAAAACTATAAGAGCTTTTCAGCCAGCTTGCCAAAAAACCCTTTGTTCATAATTTAATTTAAAAAAATTGGAAGACAATTGACCTCTACTTCTTATCTTGTAAAATGCACATGGTTTTGGAGCCAGCAATTCCACATTACAGATTCTCTCCTGCAGATGTGGTCGCCTATGCGTACATAGACAAGGAAATTCACTTAAGCAGTGCAGCCAGGAGTGGGAGAGAGAGATTACTGTTTTTATGTTCCCTTTCTGTGTAGTCTTACATTTTTTTTTTAGCACTGTTTATGTCATCTTTTCTAAAATTTAAAACAAAGAGACGTTAAAGTTTCATTATTTGATATATGTCAGACTTGCTAAAAGAAGGTCTAAATTTAGAGCACAGAGTCCCTGAAAGTGAATGTACCCAGGGAAAGTTTGAAAGTTTTGGGTGGGCTGACATTTTTTTGTTGTTTTTTAGGAAGGGTTAAGGACAAATCACCCCCTGGTCCACAACTCACCTCCCACCCCAGGTTTCAGGCCTGAAAAAGCTCCTCTTCAGGGCGGCAATGTTACCTGTTTATAATCATTCCAACTCCGCTGAAAATTCACGCTGCCATTCGCACGGCGCTGAATGAGGGTCCACCCACCTCCATTGGCTTCCATGTCACAGAAAACCTGAGGGAATTGGTGTGGAGAGGGGGTTGGGAGTCCATACAGGCAACCAGAAGCTAGGCGTATGGGTGAGCTCAAACGTGATCTGGCCAACAGAACCTCACATAACAACAGGTGAGTCTGGTGGTCATGGGCATCAGCGTGACCCAGGTTCAAATTCCCCACCCATTGTCATTACTTTTCTAGAGGGCAGGTGATGGCCTCTCAGGGCCTTTCTCTCCCCATTGGTAAAGTGGGGTATTCATTCCTTAACCTCCTGGCATCTCAGTTTCTCATCTGCAAACTGGGGCTGTTGTGAGAATTAAATGAGATGAATCATCTAAAGAACAGAGCCTAGAATGCACTGGGCACTAAATCAATACAGGCTTTTCACTCGCTATTATTGCTGGGATGCTGTAAGGGTTAAATGTGATAAGTGTAAAGTGCTTGGCATACAGTATAGACTCAAGAACTGCTATTCCATTCAGTGGACAAATGTTTTCTGAACACTTCCTATGGGCTGGACTCCATTCAAAGCACTGGATGCCAATATGGATAAGAAAAAAGAGTTCTTTCTCTCAAAATGCTTACCATCTATGACAATCACATCAAAAGTTTAATGTTTACTGGACAAAAATCATACACCTATGGATGAGATCAATGGGAGGGAGGTAAGGGCAGAGGGAAGGGTGGGAGCTGGGTGGAGGGGTGCTATGGAGGGGAAAAAAGAGAAACAAATCTAATAATCTGAATAATAAAGATTTAATTTTTTTAAAAAAAGTCTAACCTTTGTTCACATATTATTTTTTCCCCAGTTCGTTACATGTTCATTGTTCAGTGAAGACAAACTTGGTGCCTGGCCTTGGGTCAGAAACATCAGAGACAGATCAGATGTACATTGACCCTGTTTGTCAACTGACTTGGTTTGGAGGAGGCTAGGATAGTGCAGGCAGGCTACTGATGACAGACACTTGGGCAGTTACAAGGAGAGCCCTCAAAAAGGAGTCACTGGAAAACCCTGGAAGGCTTCCCAGAGGAGGTGACATTGTATCAGGGCCTTGGTTGATAATGTGCCTGAGTCTGGCATTTTCGATTGAAGGAGCAGCAGGAGTAGAGGCTCTTAGATGGTAAAGGCCTGCTCCGTGAGAGAAGCCAGGGGCATCGTTGTGAGAATAGCAGAGGGTGCAGGAAGGAAAACTGAGGACCAGAGAGTGGAAGGGATTTGCTCAAAGCAAGTGACTCTAAGATAAAGCTGAGGTTTGAGCACAGATCTCTTGCCTCCCATGCCAGCTCTTCCCTCTCCCCAAATTTCAGCCATTCACACCTTCCCAAATCCCACCAAGCTCAGTTTATTTAATTCCATAGAGAATGTTTACTTTAAAAGGCCTTCCTATCACTACCATAAGTGGAACTAATAACACTTGCCTTTGTTCAGATTCGTTTAAAATAAATATAATGAAGAAATTGTGTTACGAAATACTAGCTAGAAACGGGGAGCCTGATCTCTCTTTGTTAAAAGGGGGCTCTGGCAGGTGTGGTAAAGACAATCTGGAAACAAACTGAGCCATTCTCCTTGAGGTATTCAGAAGGGCTGAAAGGAAATGGAAAAGGGAAGTATGAAGTGTGAAGACTGGCAAATTGTTCCTCAGACCCTTCCACTACTGGACCTGGCCCCAAACCCTCCCTCCTGGTCTCCACACTTTCCCTTAACCTTCCCTCCCCCGTCCCACCTGATAACTGGCCCTCAAAGCTCAGGGCAGCCAAAACAGGTTTGGCTCAGTGGGTAGAGCCTTGGCCTGTAGCCTGAGCGGTCCCAGGTTCCATTCTGATCAAAAGCATGTACCTTGGTTGTGGGCACATCCCCAGTAGGGGGCGTGCAGGAGGCAGCTGATGGATGTTTCTCTCTCATCAGTGTTTCTGATTCTCTCTCCCTCTCCCTTCCTCTCTGTAAAAAATCAATAATATATATATATGAAGTTCAGGGCAACCTTGAGGGCCACTCATTGAAGACAGTCCCTAACTTCCCAGTGGAGCAGAGAGCCCCAACTCCTGCCTTCACCAGACTATAAGCCAACTAGAAATAAACTTTGTGTTATGATCCTGGAATTTCAGGAGTTGTTTGTTACCTCAGCTAGCATTACCTTAATCAACACAGAACTACTTCCTGTGATTCTGACTTAAAAGCACCTCTGGGGAAGATGCAGGAGAAGGTGCCCTTCCAACTTTGGGAACTTCTGTGTTAACCCCTTCTTTTCTAGAAGGAGGGGCCACCCCATTTTCCACGGAATCTAAGATGTTGGACAGGCGTGACGTTGATGAGGGAGGAGGATTTGTCTGTGAAGCCCTTGGCTCAGTACCTCTGATAGCCTCAGCCCCCAGGGAGCCCCCTAACCTTTCTGGGCTCTGTCATATTGGCCACATGGATGGTGTAGACGCCACTGGTATTGGCTCCGAAGCTCTGGATCTCTGCACAGTTCTGGAACACCCGCTCAGCTGCAACTGGACGAAGCAAAAACAACTGCAGGTGAGCTTAGAAGAGAGAGAAGAGGGCAGGTGGGCACTCCTGCCTGCTCGGTGACAGGTTCCTGGTTGGGAGGTGCTGGGGACAGGGAGATGCATCAGACCTGGGAAGGTTTCCTAGAGGAAGTGACAGGGAGCTGGGACCTGGGTAAGGAGCAGGGGTTGCCCAAGTGGCACAGGAGAGGGTGCTCCAGGCAAAGGGAACAGCAGACGCCAAGGCTCCAAGGTGGGAACAGTCTTGATGTGTGCAGGGAACAGGGCGCAGTGAGGGGAACTGAGTGAGGCGAGGCACCAGCTGGTGATGGGCTCGGGCCACCTTGCATCTCAGGATTTGGAAAGTATCCACCTCTTCTGCCATGGCCTTTTCAGGGCTCAACCTCCTACCAGCAGGGTTGACTTAGATGGTGCCATCCTCTCTCCCCCAATAGGTGCCAGCCACAGTGCCTGGCATCCAACCCTACAGCTGGAGTCCTTGTGCTGTCAGCTCCCCCACGGCGACCCAGAGATGGCAGGCACCCTTTTCTGGGTCTTTCTCACCAAGCCACCCTCCACTCCGTGGCTCTAATCAAGCTTCCTATACAGTCCTAGCTGCTCACGCTGCCCTTGGGTTAAAGGTCCCTTCCCTTTGCACAGCCTTTTAGGCTTTTCGTGGTCCGCAAAGTTCAGAAGCACGACTAGCAGAGCATCTGGCACATAGCAGGCACTCAACAAACATGCATGTTCTTCTTCTTCCCTCAGAGACACACAGGCGGGGTGTGGGATGGGGTGGGCATTTTGACAAGAGACACAGGCCATGACTATCTTGTTCACTGCTGTATGCCAGCACCCAGCATGGGGCCTGGTGCACAGGAAGTGTTTGTTGACTGAGTGGTTGAACTGGAACCAGGAGTGCCCAGGCCACCCTGGTGGGCCCTGTCAGAAGGAGCCGGTGGGGCCTGAGGAGCAGGCCCATGCATTGTTCTCCTTCGCAGAAGTCAGGGCCAGCGGTGCCACCTTCCTTCCCTGTGGGCCTCGTCGGCTCATGGGCAAGGGTGTTAGGATGAGAGAAGCCTTTGGGGGAACATTGAGTCCCACCTCCCCGTTCTGTAAGTAGGGAGACGGGGACCCAGGGAGGGATGGGAAACCCCAGCAAGTGAGAATCCTGAAAGCCCCTAAGCTGGTGGTGCCCTTGTTATTATCATCATTTCCACTAAACAGATGGGGACACTGGGGACAAGAGAGGGACAGGGGCGTGGCCAGGGTTACTCAGGGAGTCGGGGAGAAGAGTCTGGATTGGCTCCTGTTGGGACTTGTCACCAGTATTATTACTTGTTGCTGTTATTTCTATTTCACAGGTGGTGGGAGAGGGGTGAGGCCCCTCCCTTGGTGGCTTGGAGGCTGAGGCTCGGGAATGAACAGGGACGGTAAGCAGGATGTTTCCCCCACCTACCGCCCCTCCCACTTCCCACCCCCGCCGCCACCGGTCGTACCCTGCTCTCGAGGGCCCTGGACCACCGTGCGCAGCAGGCGCTTCATGGACTCCAGCAGTCGGTCCTGCTGCCTCTGCAGGAGGCTGGAGTTGCTTCTGGCCGCGCGCAGGTTGCGCGCGAGGCCGGCGAGGGCGCCGTTCTGGCGGCTCAGCAGGCTCCCCAGCCGCTCCTTCTCCTGGCGGAGGCTGGCCAGCTGCGCCTGCTGCTGGGTCTCCAGGGCTCGCAGCCGGGTCTCCAGCGCGCTGCGGGGCAGGCGGGGCGCACAGGGGTGAGCCGCCTTCCCCACCGGCGGCCACACTTGGACGCTTCCCCTGGGTCCCCGGTAGGTAACTCAGCAGTAGAGACCCGAGCTGAGGCTCAGAGAGGCAGAGCGTCCAGCCAAAGTTGCAAAGCTCAGAGACCCGTGGCCCAGAGTGAGAAACGGAGGAAAGAGAGACTCAGTCCTGGAAGAGGTTTGGGTCCAGCCGAGGGAAGAGGTGGGGGAAGGAACATGCCAGCAAGCAGTAGCCACGATCAAATCCCAATCTGCTCGCCTTTGGTCCGGCAGTCCCCTCTCAGGAAGGGACGTCCAGGGAGCAGATGCCATCGGGGGGGTTTGTTGTAATAGAACGAGATAGCCTAAGTGCCCAGCAGCCAAGGCTGGCTGAGTCTGTTCCGGCTGGTGTTCCCGGAAATATTCTGGAGCAGCGAAGAGGAGGAGGCAGAATCACTTGCACAGGATTGGAAAGATGCCCAGGATTGGTGAGGAACGCCCCCGGGCGCACCAATGCCTCTAGTCTAACCCCACATGTGGGAGAATAAAAAAGAGAGAAGGAAAGCATTAATGTAAATGTAGAGGGATGCAGGTGAACTTACAGGAAAGGGCGCAGAAAAACATGCCTGCCTGCGTTGTAGAAAAAGCGAAAGAATCCACTAAGTGCTGTGACCTCTGCAGAGCAGGCTTGAGTGGATGGCGATGGGGAGGGAGGAGGAAGAGGGGCTGGGTGGAGGGGGCGGACTTTCCCTTTCATTTTACACACGTCTCCATTGTCTGGTGATATAAGTACGAGGCATTTTTGTAATGAGATGGAGGGGGGAAAAGTGTTTAAAAGGAGAAGGCTTTTGGCTCAGCCCTTCCGTGTTTGGCATTTTATGGCACACATTTGAGACATGGAATGCTGTTCATCGCATCACTGGCTCAACTGCCAAAAAATTGGAAGCAACCTCAATGCCCATTAATTGGGGACGTGGGAATAAATGCAGGGACAGGAGAAGAGAATGAGCAAGGGTGCATGCACCTACAGAACCATTTCCAGGGCAAAACTCATGCATATTTATATCCACGCATTAACTATTCATACATATCTATAAGAAACCTTCTTCTATCAGCTTCTAGAACAGCGGTTCTCAACCTATGGGTCGTGACCTATTTTCTGATGGTCTTAGGCTCTACAGCAGTGACCCACAGGTTAAGAACCACGAGCAGGGTCGCCTAAGACCATCAGAAAACACAGGTATTTACATTACGATTCACCACAACATGAGGAACTGTATTAAATGGTT
Source organism: Lasiurus borealis (assembly GCA_004026805.1). Lineage (NCBI taxonomy): Eukaryota > Metazoa > Chordata > Mammalia > Chiroptera > Vespertilionidae > Lasiurus > Lasiurus borealis. The sequence goes on from PVJN01006279.1 coordinate 25,894, forward strand.
GCAGCATTAGAAAGGTTGAGAACCACTGTTCTAGAATGTCAGCTCTACCAGGACCGGGCTTTTTGTCTATTTGTTCACTTCTCTAACCCCTGGGTTATAAATAGTGCCCGACACATGGTAAGACTCAAAAAAAAAAAAATTCTTTCCCCTCCCCTTCCCCCCAAATATTGTTGGTTGAATGATGGAAGGACACACAAAAAGCTAGGAGCAGTGGCTTCTTCTGCTGCAGGTGGGTGGGTGGCTGAGGGGAAGGGGAAAGAGGGAGAGATTTTCTCATCGGTGAGGTTATGCTGACCCATTCTCCAGGCTAGCACACCAAGCCCAGCCAGGGCAGAGGGAATTCCCCCTGGCTCCCTCACTATGTTGCAGGAAGAGAGGGAATTTGGGCACGCTCCGATTCTAGCATTTTAGCCATCCATCCCCACTGATTTCTAGGCACCTGGTGCCAATTCAGAGTGGTGGGAAGCACCCCAGTCTTTGCCCTACCCCACCTGGGGGTGGGAAGGTAAGAATAGGAAGGTGACAAACTATCATTAACTGCACCCATACCAGAGGGGGCTGGGCGGTCCTCGTGAGCCTTATCTCGACCCATCACATGAGCAGCAATAACATCTCGCCCTGTCCACGGGCCTGTGGCACCCTGACCTTGGCAGTTTTTTCTCTACTCAGCTCGAAACTGAGATGAAATCAGCCTTGGATGTCTGCCTTAGCTATACCCCATGACTCTTTTCTCTTTGTAGTCTGAAGGGTGTTCCCCTCATACGTATTTGCTGATAAATGCAGAGACTCTCTACCGTGCAGACAGGAAATTGGTAACTCACTGTGCTTGCTTCTGGGAAGGGAAATTGGTGAATGAGATCAGATTTATTATTATTATTATTATTTTACAAATAACAAAATCAAATTAAAATTTACAGGGTAAATTTATGGCACATAAATTGTAGCTCAATAAAGCTGTGAAAAATTTACAAAATATATAAATGGAGAAATGAAGAAAGGAAGGAAGCAAAGAAGGAAGGGAGGAAGGAAGGAAGGAGAAAGAAAGAATCAGGGTGCCCTGAGCTCCAGGAGAATGACTGTCCCCTCCCAGGCCCTGTATCTGCCTGGCCCCCAGCTCCAGTCCCAGCCCAGCCCCTATGTCTACCTTCCTTCCAAGGTCAGTCTGGTTTCCAGTCCTAATTTTAGTCCTTATCTCTGCCCTGGCCTAGCCCCAGCTCTAGCTCCAGCCCTAGTGCCCAAACCATGCCTCACTCCAGTCCTAATCTAGACCTCTAGCTCCTTCCCCGCCCCTGTCCCAGGCACTAGCCCACATCCAGCTTCCAACCCTGGCCCTGGCTCCACCCCAGCCCTGGCCCTCCGCTTGGGCCCCAGCCCCTCTCCTGGCCCGGTGCCAGTGCCCACCTGTTGTAGTCCTGTAGCCGGTGGAGCTCAAGGCCCTGTAGGAACAGCTGCTTCTCCAGCTTGTTGGTGGACAGTGAGGTCTCCTGCATCTGGATCTCCATTCTTGATGTCTGGTTCAGTACCTGCCTCGGCCAGCAGGGGGAGTGGGGCTGTGTAAGGTCTGCAGGAGCCTTACCAGCAACTGCCCACCTGCTCAGCGGCTCTGCCATCCCAGAAACTTGCTGACCTGTTTTCATCCTCCCAGTAGTTAGTTCCTGTGGTTGTTCATTCATTCATTCATTCATTCATTCATTCATTCATTCATTCATTCATTCCCACACTCACAGGCCCTAACTGAGCTTATGATCTTCACCCCAAATTTGCTCTTCCCATCACTGCACACAGCAGCTCCATCCCCCCTGCCCCGGCTTGACGTCCACATCGAATCCCTCAGCGAGACCCATCAGCTCCATCTTCCACGCGGCTACCTGAGTGCCCAGCAGCCGAGGCTGGCTGAGTCTGTTCTGGCTGCGCCTCCCTGTCCATGGACGCTACTCTCACCTGGTCTTCATCATCTCTCACCCTGTGTCCTGTGCCAGCTTATTCATAGGGATCCCTGTCCCTGTCCTTGTCCCCTACAGTCCATTCTCTGCTCAGAATATGCCTGCGGCTCCCACATCATGAGTGAAAAAGCCCAGCTCTCACATCTGGAGAGGGCCTGTGATGCCATCGGCCCTACCACCTCTCTGACCCCTGGTCCACCACTTGCATCCTCGCCACTCTAGCCGCACTAGCCCACTAGCCTTGATATTCCTGGAGCTTGTCAGCCTGGTCCCATCTCTGGGCCTTTGCACATGCTGTTTTCCTTGTCTGGACTGCTCTCCCAGTGAAGGCTCCCATCCTACCTTCTCAATGGTGCTTTCTTGGCCTCACAATCTAAACCTGTAACTCACTGCTCCGGCCTCTGCCACCACCCCTTGCCCCCATCGCTCTCACCCATGCTCTTTTCCTTAGCACTATCACCATCTCACACACACGCGCGTTGTTTATCCTGTTTATGTTCTTGAACCTCCTTAGAAAGGAAGCTCCATGAGGGTAGGGACGTATATCTGTTTTGTTTAGTGGATACACTAATACCTGGCCCCTCCAGCTGGGCCTGGCACATAGTAGGGGTTCAACACATGGGTGCCCATTTGTCGGTCACCTTTTCATCCATTTCCGTACTCACCCTCCCATTTACACAGCTGTCTCCTCTCTCCATCAGTGGCCCCCTGAGGTCTAATGAATTCTTTATTTCCCACCTCCCCAGAGCACTGTGAGCCCTCTGAGGGCAGGGCAGTGTGCTGCCCCCCTTCATCCCAGTGCCCGGCACAGACCTGAGCACTGGAGTCACAGAGGCCAAGGAGCCAAAGCCAGTGTCCCCCCTCAGACTCATGGCCTGGTGAAGACGATTTTGGGACAAGGCCATCAGGAGGGGCCCCAGGAGGATGCAGGCCCAGAGGAGGCCTGACATTACCCAGCAACAGAGGTCAAGGCAAGATGACCTGGGCTGTGAGCCAGCCTGGCCTGCCGCAGGCCCCCCGATGCCACCCGCTCATCCCCTGGTACCTGAGCCTCCATGTCAGTCAGCCGGTGGGCCTGGGCGGTGGTCTGGTTCAAGAGGCTAGTGCCCAGCTCCAGCACGGCGGCCGTCTGGTTCTGGACCACGTGCTGTCGTGCCTGCACCAGTTGCGACCTCAAGTTCATCTGGATGTACCTTTCTAGCTGTGGGGAGACCGTGGGCCGGGTCATGGGCAGGAGCCGGGGGGAGGCTCTGGCCCCTTCCTATGTCTCCATGAAGGACATAGAACGACCCTGAGAGACCTCCCTGCCATGCCAGGCCACCATTCCCCGCCTGCACTATTCCAGCAGCTTTCTCCCTGGCTTCTCTGTCTCCACTCTTGTCCTTCTCTGCCTAGTCCATCCTCCACTCAGCAGCCAGAAGGATCCCGTTAAAGTAAGTCAGATCACATTCTTCCTCTGCTCAAACCTCTCCCGGGGTTCCTACCTTACTCACAGGAAAAGCCAGTCTGCTATGCCTGCAGCTTGCTGTATGATCTGGCCTCCAGCCACCGCCCTGATTTCTCTTTAGTCCTCTCTCCCTCCCTCACTCCAGAGGCAATGGCCTCTATGACATCCCTCCAACACAGCAAGCATGTGGATACCACAGGGCCTTTGCACATGCTGTTCCCTCTGCCTGGAGAAGCCTCCCCCCACCATTCCCATCACATGGCTCACTCCCTCATGTCATTTCAGGTCTCTTCTTATCACTTACCAATCCCTGACTTTATATTACACTAGGGGCCTGATGCACGAAATTTGTGCATGGGTGGGGTCCCTAGGCCAGGCCAGCGATCAGGACCAATCTGTGGGGTGATCAGTGGGGTGATCGGGGCCCCCCACTGGCACCTGACTGGCGAGAGGATTGGGGCAGAGGGGCACTAGCACTTGAGTTGGCTGACCTGGAGTTGAGCATCTGCCCCCTAGTGGTCAGTGCATGCCATAGCGACCAGTCGTTCCACCATTTGGTTGATGTGCATATTAGGCTTTTATTATGTAGGATATTTCTCTGTCTATTGCCTGTTTGACCCTTGGAATGTCAATTCCACAAAGCCAGAAATTTGGTCCTGCTCACCACTTTATCTCCATGTCTATCTAGCAGAATGTTTAACGCATGCTGGATGCTCAATAAATACCTGTTCAAAGAACTGATAGAAAAAGGGGAGCATAAGGGTCAGAGCATAGCTCCCAAAGTGATGCCCATTACCCAGCTTCCTAGGGGAGAGCCAGCAGCAGAGAGTGGGGACACATCATCCTCGTATATGAGTTCGCAGGTCCATCCGCCACCCTGGACTTGTTATTTTCCTGGCCCTTGCCATCTGCCAAACAGGGCGGATCTGGCCTGTCTGCAAGGGTTCTCCCAGCACGAAAGTTCAGGGATCCCACAAGGTGATGCTCATTTTCCTGACGGGACTGCCTTTTCCCCAAGAGCAGGAGGCGTGGGTCTGGCAGTGACACCAGCATCAAGTTGCAAAGGTGCCCAGTGTGTCCCAGGGCTCAGTGCCCTGCCTGCATCCCTCTCCATGCTGCACACATGCTGGCCTCTTGGCCCCCTCCCCCCCCAACACCCTGCCGGCTTCTGTCCTCGTGCTCCCCCTCAGTCTTCCAGGAGGTCCCTCAGGGTGCCCGGGAAGCCTGGTTCTCCCTATGGAGGGGTGGAAAGCTTGGCTGGGGGCCCAGGCTCTAGCTGCTTCCTCCTTCATCTCTTCTCCCCTCTGCCATCTCAGTTATTGGCTCCCGTCCCATCCCCTGTGCTTTTGAAGGAGCATCTTCTATTGCAGTACAAGGTCAGATCCAGAGGAGGGTGCATCTGGGCGCACTGGTATTAATGAAAACGGTGGTTCTCAAACTGTGGTCCTTGACACAGCGGCCCCAGGGAGCTTGTTAGAAATGCACACTCCTAGGTCTCACCCTAGAACTACTGGAAACAGAAACTCTGGGTGACACCAGCCCTTCAGGTGAGTCTGATACTTATTCAAGTGTGAGGACCCTGAGTGCCGAGGTCACAAAGTAACTTCAAGCCCCTGTTCCCTGGGCACCCCCTTCTTTCCCTGCATCCTCAGTCCCAGCCCACGGTCCCCTGCAGCACACAAACGTGCTTCAACAGCTCCCATGTGAGAAGTAGAGGAGCCTGGCTGGTGTGGCCCAGTCGGTTGGGCATTGCTCTGGGCACCAAAAGGTCACCGGTTGGATTCCCTGGGCACATGCCCTGGTGTGAGCTCCATCCTGGCAGGGGGTGTGCAGGAGGCAGCTGTTCTCTTCTTCTCCCTCTCCCTTTGTTTCTCTCTAAAAACATCAATAAAAATAAAAAGTAAAAAAAAAAATCTTGGACATCCCAGACCCCTTCGACTAGGCCTCCAATTTCTCGGGCCATCTCAATGATATAACTTCTTGAACAAATTGTCTCCATTTTCTCACTTCCATTCTAATCCTCACCTTAAAAAATTTGACAACATTATTATGGTATACTTCACACATACAAAAAAAAAAAAGCATAAAGAACAATACAAAAAGAGCTGTATATTTTCCACACTCAAGAAAAAATATAACCTATTCTGTTGAATCCTGTGCACCACCCTCACCCCCACCCCAAGGACTCCTAGGCCCTGAGCTTTTGCCCACACTCGTAAGTTCATTCCTGCCCTAAGACCTTTGCAGGCTTCCCCAACGCCTCTCACTGCAGATGGACAAACCAAGGCCCAGAAGACTCGCCCAAGGTCACTACTTGGTGGGCTAGGTTCCAAGACTCCTTGCTCAGGGGCTTCCTCGGGTCTACAGAGCTGGGTAGGACCTCGGGGTAGCTTAGGGTCATCTTGAGTGACAGGAGCTCCCTCACTGGTCTCTCACTTGTCCTTTGGCTGCAAGTGGCTGAGTGGGGCAAAGGCTACCAGCAGCTGGGGCTCATTATCTATTTGCCACCCCCACTCACCAGCGCGAGCTCTGGGATGGGTAATCCAGGCCAGATGGGCCCAGCGTGGTCAAGGTGGGACTCTGGTGACTGATGTCAGCCTATGTCTGGGGGGGTGGGTTTATACCAGGGCTCAGGAGCCACCTGAAAGGATGGGGGAGGGATCCCAGTGAAGGTATCCGCAGGTGATGGGTCTGCCACAGCTTCCACCCACCCCACCATTAGACCTACCCCTTCGCCCTCACCCTCATGCTGCAAAGCTTTAGGGCTAAGATGGGGAAAGAGGGTCTGGACTCCCAGCATCCCTCCAGCCTGCAAAGAGGCTGATCTTTGGCCCTTGGACTACCCTCTTCCCCACTGGCCCTGGGTTTGAGCTCTGGCTCTGCTCCCCTCCAGCAGTGGGCCTCTGGTCATTTAGGGCTCTGCTTCTCTGAAACCTGACACATGGGGCCAGGAAACCCTGCTCCTCACTGAGGAGAGGGCGCTTGAAAAGGGCCTTGGAAGAAAGGAAAGGAGTCTTGACAGGCAGGGGCTGGGGGAAGAAGAACGGTGTTTCATAAAGGGAAAGGATGAGTGTCTGTGGATGAGTCCTGGCAGCCAAGGAAATCTTCTCACACCCCTTTTCCTCCCGCAGTACTTAAATAAAGACGACTTCAACCGGCGAACAGATAAACCTGGGTCCATCCCATCCAATGGACCCTGCTCAGCAACAGAAAGGAAGCCTCGCAGGAACCCGAGTGGCTCTCCAATGTATTTTGCTGAGTGAACAAAGCCTGCATGCTCAAAAGGCTACACGCTGTTTGGTCTGGTTTGTTTGTATGACTTTCTGGAAAAGTCAGAATCCGAGGTTACAGGGGCTCAGGCCTGCGGGCAAGGACTGACTACAAAGGGCGATAAGAACTTTTTGGAGTGTGCAATGTCTAGATCATGACTGTGGTTTTACATGACTGTACACATCTGTCAGAACTCATAGAACAGCCCTAGCCGGTTTGGCTCATAGGTAAAGTGCTGACTTGAGGACCAGAGGGTCTTGGATTCGATTCCGGTCAAGGGCACGTACTTTGTTTACAGGCTTCTCCCTGGCCTGGACCCTGGTTGGGGAGCATGCAAGAGGCAAGCAATCTGTATTTCTCTCTGTCTTTCCCTCTCTCTAAAAATCAATGGAAAAATATCCTCGGGCAAGGATTAAAAACAAAACAAAACAAAAAACACACCTCACAGAACTATTTATTAAAAGGATGAATTTCATTGAATGCCGAATAAAATACAATATAAAGTTCTTTCAAACATCCCATATATATCACAATCATAAATATGTTTCCTCAAAGTAATCCCTACCCTGAGTTTCATTCATGTATTCTGCCAGGAGTTATTTCTTGAGTACCTACTACGCTCTAGACCAGTGGTTGGCAAACTCATTAGTCAAAAGAGCCAAATATCAACAGTACAACGACTGAAATTTCTTTTGAGAGCCAAATTTTTTAAACTTATTCTTCTTCTAACACCACTTCTTCAAAGTACCAGGCGGTGGTATTTTGTGGAAGAGCCACATTCAAGGGGCCAAAGAGCCCCATGTGGCTCACGAGCCACAGTTTGCCTACCACTGCAATAGGCGCTTTCCTAAGCGCTATGGAATCAGGAATGAACAAAATCGGCAAGTTACCTGATTCCAGTGCACTGCCACTAAGTCCTTCAGTTAAATTCCAATAGTGACACATGCTATGGAGAGAGTAAGATGGGAGTAATGATGGGGCTCGAGGGCACTATTAGCCAGAGTGCCAGGGGAACCCTCACTTGCACTGAGAGGATGAGACGGGCCAGCTGTGGAAAGTCAGGAGGGAAGACAAGTGCCAAGGCCCGAGATGGGAGGGTGTCTGGTATATGTGAGTGTGACTCCTCACCCTTCCTTGCCAGGCGGCCTTGGGTAAGTCATGGCACCGCTTGGTGCCTCAGTTTCTCTATCCATTAATGGATGAACCATCTTGCTTCACCGTCTTGTTGTGAGAAAGAAATGGGTTGATTCTCTCAAGGCACATAGGGCCGTGTCCCGCACACAGTAAGGACACGCTGGTTGTCTTCCTTTATCCTGCGCTCTCTCTGCGGGGCGGGAATGTTTTCAGTTCCACGTTTTAGAGGAACCAAATGATGCGGGTGTGTGGCTGCCCCAGAACCACACAGCTGGTCCGTGGTGCCCCTGGGGCCTGGCCATCTGACCTGAGCTCAGTCCTCCTCAGCTCCCACAGGGGTTCCCGGGTCCGTTCCAGGCATCGCAGAGCCGGCTCTGTGGTAGAGCAAACGCTCAGAGGCCAGAGGTGCGGGCTCAGGGGATAGACCTGGGGCTGTTTTCTCACATTTCCTGCCCACGGAGAGAGGAGGGAGAGGGTCTGTGAACATCCAACCCGCTGAGCTCTGGGGCTGGAAGGAAAGAGCCAGAAACACATGCCCTGCCCCCATGGGATGGCCGGGCCAGGCACTTGAACAAATAAACCAGTTCCTGGGGGGGAAGAGGGGAGGGCTGGGGGGTCAGGGGGAAGGGAAAGCCGTGCTCAGGGCCTCTGCGGCCCTGTGCCAGCCCAGCCCTAGGCTGAGAGCGTCTGTGCCAGCCTTTCTAGGCTCCCCTCTGGGGAAAACAGCCTTCCTCCTCCAAGACATAGATGCTGTTCTCCACCCCACCCCCAGCCCCGAGCAGAAAGCGGCCAGGGGAAGGTTAGGAAATCAAACCCCAAGAGATTTGGTTCAGCAACCGAGATTCATTTCTTGTTTGGATAACCCAAGGCTGAAAATGCCAAGAATTTACGGGCAGCCTGGGGAGGCCGGGGTAGCTGGAAGTCCCGGCAGTGAGGGAGGGTCCAGGCTGCGCCAGGACCCCACACCGCATTCCCGCCCGGCTTGCTCTTGACCCATGTCCAGTCAGGCAGGGCCCATGGCCTCCAGGCGAGGGGCTGAGTTATTCTGAGGTTTGACGTCAGGGAACTGGAGCAAACAGCAGAGGCGAGGGGCAGTGCCAGGTCAGAGGCTCCTGTGCAGCCGCCAGCCTCCCCCTGGAGGGGTGGGCGCTGGCCATTGGGCCGGGATGTCCTCCAAGGTGGACAGCACATGTGGACGCCTGGGGAGGTAGAGGTGGTGGGGACAGATGGCCGAGTGGTTAGGGGAGAATCTGAGAGAAAGACAGGGAGAGACTTAGGGAGACACCAGCCAGACAAGAGAGAGAACTGGAGAGTGACAGACACACACACAGAAACCACAGGGCCACCGTGAGAGCCCCAGGAGAGACCGAGAGAGGCAGAGACACACGGAGGTGCAAAGAGAGGCAGATGGCGACGCAGGCAGAGGGCCAGCTGCTGCCAGGACAGGGAGGAAGTGGAGTGACCTGTCGTGTCTGGGTTCAGAGTCTGCCAGGCTGGGGGCCCCAGAGACCTGGAAGAAGGCGTGCTGCCCTCTGGTGTTGAAGAGGGGCCGGGCGCCTGGGGCCCTGTGTGGCCCTTGTTTTCTGCAGAAAGAGCCTGTGGGAACCATGGGCCAGGGCAGAGGGGCACCTCCTGCTGAGGGGCTGGGAGCTGGGGATGGCAGGAAGAGTGTGTGCCTTTGTTGGGAGCGTGCTGAGGGCAGACACTTTCCAGCTCCGCAGCTCATGGCCCCCCACCACATACCTCACAGGTATGGCACCGAGTGAGGGCCCACACCTGGTTACAGAGCTAGTCTGTGGTGACCCCAGGAGGCCATGTGACTAACCACGGTGCTCATCTCAGTAGGGGAGCCTGCCCTCCAGCTAGCCCTGTCACCCCCTCAACATTCCCGGCTGCTGCCAGGAGCTGCTGTGCAGCCCACCAAGCGTCCTGACCAACATGAGTCACTGGGCAGAAGAAAGAGGGGGAAGGAAGGTAAGAAGAGGGGAAGGCAGAGGGGCTCAGGGGAGCAGAGCAAGAAACAGGGAGAGGGAGCAAGGGCAGGGCACCCCCACCCTATGCACATCTGAGCACAGGGCAGAAGGACACCAGCCAGTTGCATGCTGGGAGAAGAGTGGGAATCCGGGATTTGGGATTCTGAGGCAGAAGGGAGCATCCGGCTGCCCCCACCTCCCCGACACCCTGCAGCCAGGAGAAAGAACCTGCAGTATGGAGGTTGGTTGTTGCCGCTGTATAGCTCTGGCAAGCCCCTTCTCTGGGTTGGCTTCAGTGTCCTTATCTGTACAGGGGAGGAGCTGGGGGCTTGGCTGGGCAGGCATTGGCCATTGGGAGCTTGCAACAGCACCCCTGCCCCACCAAGATGAACAGAATCTTGCTGGGTGCTGGGTCTGGGGGACAGGCTATCTCCCGTCACCCCAGGTCACCCCGATGGCCATGGTGATGCTGCTGCCACTAGAGAGGGCTATTTTGAAAATCATTTTTTTCCTCTTCTGGGCTGTTCTAGAAGAAGCCAAAAGCACCTACTAGATGCCAGATGGGGAAACAAAGACTCTGGACCAAGAGACTACACAAGAGAAGAGCCAGAGGGAGGCCATGATTATGGCCACCGAAGGTAGGAAGTGTTCTTGTTTGGGGTTGGGTTAGAGTGGGAGGGAGAGAAAGGACTGTTCAGATGCTGCCTATCACTGAGCCAGGGGTCATATGTCTTCACCGGGGAGGCGGGACCCAGCACTCACATTGCTGTTTCCAGGGAGAGCGCCTAAAGGAAACAGGCAGCGGGTATGAGTTTACCATGTGCCTGGCACTGGCCCAGGACTCACTGAGCCTCATCTCATTAAATCTTCAGGGAGGGAGGAGCCATCACTCTACTTTATAGGAAAGGAAACCAAGGCTCAGAGAGGTGAAACAACTTGCCTTGGGTCACACAGCAAAGAAGAGGCAGAACTGGTTTCAAGTTCCAACAGCTGGGCTGCGGCGTTGGGGCTCTCACCTTCTAGGTTCTGAAGCTACTACCCACGGAAGAGCACGGAAGCGACTGCCAGGGGTGTTTAGGCAAATGGGTCTGAGCTTGTAGAGGCTCCTCGGGCACAGAGTGACTTGGCAGTGACCTGAACACTGAAAGGCACGAGGGAAGCACTCAACCCAAGGGCCCGTTACCTAGGAGATGACATGGCCAACACTTGCAGGAACCCCACCAAAGACCAGCATGATTCGGGACCCTGTGAGAACACCAGCGTAGACAAGTGACAATCCCAACCCTGGGGTTATCTGCCACCCTTGGACTGACTTGACCACGGCCGAGCTTCCCCCAGCCAGTGGTACAGAGTTCACAACGAGATTATGTTGATTAAATGATAACCCATCAGTCCTCTGCATTCTGGGCAGGTGGGTTACGCGAAGCAGGGACAGTAGCCGACAGCAGGCTGAGATGGCACGGAGTAACCTAGCGATCTTCCCAGCCACCCCCTGATATATTGTGGTTTTCTCCATTTTGCAGATGCGGAAACAGAGACTCACTCATCCATAGCCAGGCAAGTGGCAGGCAAGTGCCGGGGTCAGGCTGCGAACTCAGGTCTGCCTGACTCCTACATCCGTGACCACTGGCCCACGGTGTTCTATGGGGACTCCTGGGTTATGCGGCGAGGTGGATGGACGCCAGGAGAGAACATTCCACCGTGAGCTGGAGTCATGACCTGGGTGACCTTCTGACCCCAAAGTCTTCAGTTTAAACCCATCCTTTGGCTGAGTCAGTGTTGCCTAAGCACCAGGCATCCAGGGGAGTCAAAGAGGATGAGAGGGTAAGACTTGGGGTAGAGAAGCCAGGAGGGAGTTGATGAGGCTTGAGCCAGGGCAGCGGCCAGGTAGACGAGAGGATCGATGCCGATGAGAGATTCTGAAGCAGCAGGATGAATGGGACATGCTGTGTGTTGGGTGCGGGGTCAGGGGGAGAGGGTGGAGAGAGAGGGGATGGAAGGTGAAGGGCAGCCCCAGGGTGCAGAGGCCTGCTGGCTTGGGTGAGGATACCTTAAACAGAGAGAGCAGTGGGCAGGGAGGGAAGAGCTGAGTGTCAGACAACTTTGAAGCTGAGACACTGGGGTCTCAGAGAGGAGATGTCTGGGGCGGGGGGATAGCAGGGCTATGGATTTGGGGCACAGAAACCCATCAGATACCCATTTGGTGTCATGGAGGAGCAGGTTGGAGACAGCGAGCAGGAGTGGTGGGGAGCACCCCTGAGGGCAGTGCCAGTAAGTGGGAGAGGAAACCAAGAGATGAGATGAAGTCCTGGGAGACACCACCATTTCAGGGGGCTAAGGGGAGCAGGAGCAACCGGAGAGATTGGAGGAACATCGTGCACTGAGGAGACACATATTGAGCGCCTACTCTGTGCCAGGCACTGTTCCAGGCCCTGGGAACAAAGAACTGCACAAAACAGACAAGGTCCCTGCCCTCGGGCAGCTCACAGACCAGAAAAAAATGCTCTTAAGAACAGGTGGTAGGAAGCGCTAAGAGGAAGACCAAGACCCTCAGGTGAAGCGATAGAAGGAGAGTGACCATTTCATATAGGATGGACCAGGAGGGCCTTTCTGAGGAGGTGACATCTAACCAAAGACCTGAGGGAGGTCAGGGGTGAGACATGTGCACATCTGGGGGAGGTGTGTTCCAGGAATTAAGGACATTTGCTCTTATGCTGAAGAGATGGGAGCCTGGGAAGGGTTTGGGCAGAGGAGGGACAGGATCTGACTGAGGTTTGAATAGGACCCCTCTGCCTGCTGTTTGCAGAAAGGACTGTGGGGCCAGGTGGAAACAGGGAGCCCAGGATGGTGGCTGTGATGACCGTGGAGGTAGGAAGGAGATGGAGGTGGCTGTCTAGAGTGGGCTCATGGAAATAGGGAAAGTGGTTGGAACAGCAGGTCTTGTAGATGAGGGTTTGCTGATGGAGACAGTTTCTGGAAAGATAGTTCTGGGCACCAGTACTAGATTTGCCCGGAGGCCAAGTATGATGAAGACTGAGCCGTGGGCATTGAGACAGCAGAGGTAGAGCATGTGGCTTCTGAGAGCCAGGCCAGAAGTCCGAGGGGCCCTGGGGTGAAGAGGCTTGCTTCCCCTCTGCCTTCTCTTTCTCTTCCTTCTGAAACATGGAAGATATCTGGACTCCATTAAACCTGAAGGGGGAGGACCAGCAGGGAGGGAGAAGTGGATGGAGACACAGGAAGGATGGTTGATTTGAGGAGCTGAGGGGCTGCAGGGGATGGGCTCACAGCCTAGAACGGAGAAGTGGCCTTGGCCCCTGAAGAGAGGCTCTGGGGACCGGAGGGTGCACAGGTGAACCTGCAGGTGTGGGGCAGGCTGCTGAGGGGCATCTCTCTCCTGGGCCCCATTTCTTGTGGCAGGAGGTCTATGGTCTGGTAAGATGGGTGGGGTTCAGGATGGAAGCCTAAGGAAGGCGAGGTTTGGAGTAACTTTTATGGGACTGGAAACAGGTGCCTGAAGACACAAATTTCAGGGCAGCCTGGAGCCCCCACTGGGTTGGCTCCAGAGTGTGAAGCCAAGAGCTCCCTGGAGGGGGACCTGAGGGTGGGATGGTGGAGGCTGGAGGTGTTGCAGGGCAGGTAGTGAGAGGAGGTAGTGGGAGGGCAGAGGACTATGGGAAGATGCTGAGTGAGGGCTGAGGAGACGGATGGTCTGGGCAGGAGTGAAGCAGGAGGTTAAGTGCCTGTGTGCACGAAGGTGTGTGAATGTGTGTATGACGCACGTCGGTTAGACAGGTGCGGGGCAGCCTCTCCCTTGAGGATGGATCCACCCAGGGTGTGCGAAGGGCAATCCTTTGGAAAACAGGGGGAAATACCAGAACTTCAATTTACGTGTTTTCATATGTCATCTTTCTTAAGAGATATTTTCAGTGATTTTTTAGAGAGAGAGGAAGGGAGAGAGAAACATGGATGTGAGTGAGACATTGATTGGCTGCCTCCTACACGATCCCTGCTGGGAACTGAACGGCAGCCCTTTGGTGCATGGGACGATGCCTAACCTACTGAGCCACAACAGTCAGGGTCCTCTGCCATCTTTTCAATGCTCATTTTCATTTGTGCTCATTTTCACTTGATGTACATTTTCACTTGTGTCATACCTTGTACATATGATCTTAATGTGGTCGCATGTGCATAACTTCTTAGTAAATATGCACATATTAGGGAGTGAACATTGCTGCTTGGGCACATGATTGGAACAATTAGGAAACCGTGGGTAAGAAAGGACCACTCCTGGGAGAGGCACCTCGGGGAACATTCTTGTCTCCTGTGCTCTCACCTCAGTCTACGAGCTGCTGTCTGCTGTTTAATACAATCAAAAGCTCCAGGAATCGGTTCACTCCTCTCCACACGCTGCTATCGATCAGACCTGGGTCCAGTGCCTGGGTCCTGCTCTTGCCCTCGGTAACTTCTACTTAGGGGCTGGCCAGGCCCATGTCAGAACCTGCAGGATGCCTTTCCTGCCCCTACACGGGCCCCGGGGCCAAGCCTGCCTCGTTCACCTCAGTGCCTGCCCTAGGGCCCGGCATGCGGTAAGAATGCTTGCTGAAAGAATGAGGGCAGGAGCTCCTAGTGGCACTGGCCTTGGGCACAATGGCAGGGGTGTCCTCAGCTCCTTGTCTCTGCCACCCCCTACCAGTTCATCAGCAGAGCCCATCGGCTCCCTTTTCAGGATATGGCAGCACAGCGTCTGGCCGTCGACACATGGCATCAGCGCCCGCTCCCAGCCCCATCCTGCTTCAGGCCTCCATCGCCTCCTCCTCAGGCTTCAAACCTCCACCCTGTCCCTCACGGACTGTTCTGTTCAAACCGATTCAGGTGTGCCTTTTCTGCTTAGAATCCTGCAATGGCTCCCAGGGTGCTCGGAGCAAGAGCCAAAGTCCTTCTAGAGGCCCCCAAGGCCCAATGTGGGCTGCCCTCCCCTCCCCTCTCGGGTCTTGTCCCTCACTCTTCGCCCCCCTCCTCCTCTGCTCCAGCCACACTGGCCATCCATCCTGCTGTTGCCAGGCACCCGGCTGTGTCCCCGCCTCCAAGCCTTTGCACTTGCTGGTCCCTCTGCCATGAAGGCCCTCCTCCCAGGTCCCTGCATGGGCCACTCCTTCCCTCCTCTTGTTCTCAGGGCTCAAATGTTGCCTTCTCTTGCCTTCTCTGACCTCAGGTAGCCGTCCTGGGTCACTTCTTGCCTTTCCCTCTTTTCTCTCTTTTCCCGTCACCATCTGGCTGGATAGATTTTAACTGTTCATCTCTTTATGCCTTTGTCCCCACTAGTCCAGAGGAGACATACTGTTTATTTGCTGTTGAGCCCCCAGCACCTAGGAAGGGCCTGGCCCGCGGTAGCTTTTATCGGGTGAATGAGTGATTGGCAGTTAGGGAGTCAGGTTTGCAGTTCTGACCCTGCCCAGTCCTGCTGTGTGGCCTTAGGCTTGTCCCTGCCCCTCTCTGGGCCTCACTATCTCAGTCTATGCACTTCAGAGCCCTCATTACCCCAGAGACAAGGGTCCCAGCAGCCTGGCCCTCGGTGCCCAGGGAAGGCCTCTGGGATGGATTCTCCAGCTGCCAATTGCTGCCCACCCCCCCTCCCCTGCTCCCGCAGGCCCAGCCGTACCTTCTGCAGCCGCTGCGTGTTGTTCTCCAGCATCTTCTCCAGGTGCTGCATCCGCTTGGTAGGCCAGGCCACTAGGTTCAGCGAATCCCTCTGGAGGCTGTTGGAGCCCCTGAAGGTTCCAGTCTCTGGAGCACAGGCCTCCGGCTCTGGCAGCAGGAAGGTGTAGCTGCACTGGCCATGCTGAACGCGGTGCGCCAGGCGGCGCTCTCTCACCTCCTGCCCCCGGCGCTGGGCCACGGTCACGGTGGCCACAGTGAGGAGGAGGAGGCCCCCCAGCAGCATGGCCGGCCAGGAGAGCATCCAGAGATGCGGTGCCGGTGAGGGGTGTCCGGTCAGAGCCCGCAGGCCCTGCTCCGTGCTCAGGGTGTCCCCGCTGTGGCCAGCAGTGGACAGGTCTGCCCTAGGGCCGCTGCAGCTGCAGACCCGTTTGGCCAAGCTCCACCCAGACAGCTATTTATACTTGTTCCAGATGCCACAGCCGCTCAGCTCCTCCCACCGCCCTGCTCGCTCCCAGCTCTCCCTCACCTCGATTCTTCCCCTTTCCCTTCCTTCCTCTCACAGGCCCTCTTGCTACCCTGCCTGTGCACTAGCCTTGCTGTGCATCGGGGCCTCGGAGCCCTTATTACCCCATGGGGACCCGGCCTCCCTGGGAGAGCGCAGGAAAGAAAACAACCCACAGACGTGTGCACACACACGCACGCACACACTCACACGCACACCCCCAAGGCCGCCTGCTGCAGAAAGCCAACCCAGCTATCTCTTCCCGTCTCTGTCTCTGTCTCTCCTTCCAGCCTCCTCCCACAAAGGCAGGAATCTCAAATTTCAGCACCCCATGCCTCCGCTTTCTCCCCCACCCCAGCACGATCCTGCTCTAGTTCCATGTGAGCATTTGGCACAAAAGGGAAATAACCCAGATAGAGCAAAAGGAAGGGCAGCGGGGTGAGGCAGGGGAGGAGGCAGCCAGTCCAACCTGTTTCAGGAGACAGAACGTCCTTGCGAGGCCAGGGAAGTGCACGCTTCGCCATGGAGCTGGCTCCCTTGGGGCGCCAGGGACCGTGTGCCCTGAGGTGGCCCTGGCTCCGTTCCTGTGACAGTTCATGGAGAGGCTGTCTGTCCTGGGGCAGGCTGCTCTGCAGGGAGCCACTCTGAGAGAGATAGAGGGTCGGGAGAAGAGCTGGGGGAAGGGGGTGGGTGGGCGGGCAGCCCTGGAGTCAGAGGGGGCTGGCTCTAAGCCTGCTCCCCAGCTGCCGGCCCTGAGACCTGGGATGGGCAGCGTCCCCTCTTGGGGCTTCCACATCCCCACTGTCAGCTGAGTAAAACCCATCTCTCGCATGAGAAATGCGTGTGAGCCCTCAGCATAGGGACCGGGGGTCTTTTGATATGCCTGTTTATCTGTCTACTGCTTCAAACCCTGGCTCCACCACTTACCCGCTGTTCAAAGTTGAGCAAGTCACTTCACTTCTCTGTTTTTCCTCTTGATAAACTGAGGGAAATGCCGCCCATGTCTCAGGGTGTGAAAATTAGCCAGTGAGAACAGTGCCGGCACGGGGTGAGTAGAAATAATTATTGTAAATTATTGTCAGTGCCGTGGTTATTATCTATCTCTCTTCCCCCAGCCCCCTGAAATGTTAATCCCATGAGGGCAAGGATTTGGCAGACAGGATTGCTGGGCAGGAGGTGCCAGGGGCTGGCGGGGGGCTCTCCTGGGTGGCTGCCTTCCGGCTTGCTCTGCTCTTTTTCCCAGAGTGAGGACAGATCCGGTTGTTGGGTATTGTTTTTTTCCCTTTGTTTTCCCAAATCCTGTTGGGATTTTGAACAGGGCAGCTGCTTGGGACGGTGGCTGGCGAACTGGGGGCTCATCCGGGGGACTGAGAACATTCAGCCAGGTGTGCCGGGCTGTGGCAGGAAAAGGAAAGGCAGCCGGGTATCAGGCACCTGCATTCCCCCGGCTTCCCGTGTGCAGAGAGCCCTGTTCTCATCCCCCTAGCAGTCAGTGTCAGAGGTCACACCACCGCCGACCTCGCCAGGAAGAAGTGTGCGCATACAGGGTGGGGTTTATTACAGTGCCTGGCACGCCTGAGTCCAGACTGAAAGCCTACCGTTAGGATGGGGTAGGTTGAGCTTCGCAATAATCCCGGTGAGGTCAGCGTTATCATCTGCTCCATTTTATGGAAGAGAAAACGGAACCCCAGCGTAGAAGAGGGATTTGCCTAAGGTCACACAGCCTGGAGTGCTTGGCCTGAACTGAAGAAGGGACAGGTGTAGCCACCAGGCTTGTCCCTGAGCCTAACCCATTTCCTCCCAGCCCCTCTCCCAGGGCAGTGTGCAGGGACAGCAGACCCCTCATTCTCTGTCTCCTCACTGCACCAGCGAGAGCATTAAACCTCCTTGTGGGACAGCAACATGATGATAGGAAGCTACCGGCACAAGTGATGCATTTAATCTTCCTGACGGAAAGAATGAATGAATGAATGAATGTGATGTAAGTTCCTTCCCTGCATAGACTTAACTAGACACAGGTCCTAAAGTTACATTAGGGTCTCCCTGTACAAAAGAAGAAACAGAATTACTTACCCACAGAAGAAATGTAGATCAGATGAAAAGAAGAATTCTAGAAAGCCTGGAAGATGGCCTGCCAACCTCTGCACCTTCATTTCAGCACCCCTTCTGACCCCAGGGCCTTTGCATATGCTGCTTTCTCTTGTTCAGAGCGCTATTGTCTACCCACCCTCACCCTTACCCCGCCTTTCACCAGCTCTCCGTTACTGGGGCTGCCAACAAATCACTCCAAAACTTAGCGGCTGAAGACCGAAATTACCACTTACTATCTCTCAGGGTTTCCATAGGTCAGGCATTTGTGAGCGGCTTAGCTGGACAGTCTGCTTGGGTCTCTCATGAGGTTGCAGGCTGAGCTAGGGTCACCTGCAAGCTTCTTCATCTCACCTGCCAGCACCTGGGTGTCCCCCATTACCCCTTCCCACCCTCCCCCCATGGTTCTTCAGGTGGGTCTCCAGCATGGTGGCTTCAGGCAGCCAGGCTTCTTCCATGGCCACTCAGGGCGACAAAGGTGCCATCCCCGGAGAGCCAGGTGGACGTTATATCACCTGGTGTGACCTGGCCGTAGAAGTCACTCGGTGGAACTTCTACCACATTCCATTGGCCCGGGTCTCCCCAGGTCCCAGGCAGGGACGTAGACCCACCTCTCTATGGAAGGGCGTCATTGTCACAAGAAGCACGGGCTGGAGGGGGGGGTGTGCCGCCGTGGCCCTCTGTGGAGGGTCAGGCGGGAGAAGCTCTTTCCATCTTTCACTGTTTCAGTTTGAATATTGCTGACACGTGCTCACACAGGCCCTTGGCCCTGTTCAAGTTTTAAAACACTCCCCCACCTCCCCAAGTCTTTCCCCTCTATTTATTTGAACACTTCTCAAGGTTAATTACTGGTGTGATGACTCATCTCTCTCTGTTTGTCCCCAGCATGTGATACACAGTTTGTTCTCAGTAAATACCTGCCAGAGGAATGAATGCATGTGTGAGTGAATGAATGAATGAATGCAATGCGTGAGCCAGGCTCTCCCTGCCTGGAGACGGGGACTAGGAGGCGTGCTGTGGTGTCACTATGGGCTACACTAACGGGGCCAGCCTGGCGGACACAGACCCGAGTGTGTCTGCTTTGGGCCTGGTTTCCTCCTCCTCAGTTGGAGAGCATGAATAGGCTCTGTCCTCGCCCCGAGATCACACGGAGATGAGCTGTGGAGAAAGTTTATACATTGTCAACTGCCGAGGACCTTTAAACACAGGCCTCTCGGCCAGTGTCCACGGGGATTGGGGCATAAGTCCAGCCTGGAGAGAAGCTGCAGAGAGGGACCTCCCGGCTCTCAGGGGAACAGGGGCCAGCCATCACCACGAGAAGCAGCATGTGGCAAGATGGTAGCAGGGACGAGGAGGTGGTGGCAGGGCCCAGAGAAGGAACGGAAAGACACCCCCTGGGGTCAGGTGTTAAGTTCAGGGAACCCATGTGCCAGTGCCCAAAGGCAACATTAACTGTGGACCTGGAAGGGCCTTTGGCAATCTGAGTGCTCGGTGTGGGAACTTATCCCGACCTCGTTCGGAGCCCCACACCCGGAGCATCTCTGTTGCCTGGACACCACCCTCAGACACAGCTCCCATGTCCTGCTCCCCTACTGTGCCCCAAATAAGCTTCTCCCGGGTTCTCCCAGCGCTGGTCATTGCACAGCCTTCAGCAGGCACCTGAGGCAGGAACCTGGGAACAGGAGGAGGGTCCGCTTCATGAGACCCAAAGGAATGGAGGGGAGGGGAGCCATGGGAACCTGGGGGAGAGTGACCAGAAGGGAGATGGGTACTGATGGGCATAAAACACCTGCCCACCTGCTTCCCCATCCTGGCCACTCACCTAGTGAACTGGCTTCACTGACCCAGTGGAGCCTTGGCATAAGCAGGATGCCATGGGCCCTCACCTTGCATTTAGCTCATGAGAAAGCATAACCCCGAGAAGGAGGCAACACACTGGAATCCATGTTCCTGGAAGAACTGATCTTTCTGCTCCTGGGAACAAAGGCAGGAAGAACGGGTCATTCCTGGAGAGTCACTTGTTAATTGGGGGCTCCTCAAGAATCAGGGACCGCCAAAACCGGTTTGGCTCAGTGGACAGAGCGTTGGCCTGCAGACTGAAAGGTCCCAGGTTCGATTCCGGTGAAGGGCATGTACCTTCGTTGCGGGCACATCCTCAATAGGGGGCGTGCAGGAGGCAGCTGATCGATGTCTCTCTCTCTCATGGATGTTTCTAACTCTCTATCCCTCTCCCTTCCTCTCTGTGAAAAATCAATAAAATATATTTTTTAAAAAAAGAATCAGGGACCTAGAAAGGGAGTGAACTGACAATTCTCAGGGGGAAAGGGGGAAAGGGGATGCAGGAAGAGACTGGACAAAAATTGTACACCTATGGATGAGGACAATGGCCGGGAAGTAAGGGCAGAAGGTGGGGTGAGAACCGGGTAGAAAGGAGCAATGGGGGGAAAAAAGAACAATTGTAATAATCTGAACAATAAAGATTTATTAAATTAAAAAAAAAAGTATTTGCATCCAAAGAAGAGTTTGAAGTCACTCCCACTCCTGGCTGCATCCCCAGAACCCAGAACCTCCCCACCCACCCACTTCCCTGCATTTAAATACCAGGAGATACATAACGGTTGCAAGCCTGGCAGCTTAAAGCACACCCAAAGCCTCCTGTGCTGTTCACGTCCCTTCGGACATGACCTGAGCATCTCTTAGGGCCACTGATGATGAGGTCCTGGCATGAAGCCCTGGGGCTGCTGACAGGGAGATGATTTGTCAGTGTCCCCAAGAGTCGAGGGACGAATCTGTGGAGCAAGAATCGTTGACCCAACCCCCAGACAACAGTCTGTCAACTGTCCCCACTTCTAATTTCCACCACCCCAAACCCAAGCCACAACACAATTGATCCATCCGAAGAGACACAAAGGGGAGGTTTGAGTCACCCCTATGACCCAGGCCTAAAGATTAAGAGCCCCAGACTTCTGGGCACTGAATCTTGATTCCACTCTAGTAGGTTAGACTTTATAAAGCGGAGAGAATGGTCTGTCACTAGCAAGGTGTGGGGGAGGTTCTTTCAGTTACTGGAGCTATTTAACCAAGTGCCCCACCACTTAGAGGTTTAAAACAATGGCGACACCTATTTTGGCCAGGTTCAGTGGGGACAGCTTGACTTGCTCCATTTGGCATCAGCTGGTGTAGTTTGAAGGCTAGTGCCCAGAACCATTCAAAAGCTCATCCATTCATATATCTAAATCCTGGGCTCAGGGTGTCAGCCAGAATGACTCCATATAGCCTCTGCATGTGGCCAGGGCTTCCTCACAGCATGGGGGCTGCATTGCAAGGAGGAGCATCTCCTAGGATAGTGGCAACATTCCAAGGACAAGTATCTGCAGAGTCAGGTAGAAGGCATATGACCTTTTGTAACCTAACCTCACAAGTCACGCAGAGTCAACTCTCTTACATTCTACTCATACACGTGGTCACAGAGTCCCACCCAAGTTCAGGGAGAGGAGGAATAAACTGGTACTTCTGTCGATGGAGACTGGTGAGGTCTCAGAAAAGCATGTGAGATGGGAGATATTGTTGGAAAATATAATCGCCAAAGGAGGGGAGAATGGGAAAGTGCTATCTAAGGATTTAGCATGTAAGTGAGTGCTCAGTAGTTGGTAGCTATCATTATATCATCCGTACTATTGGAAAGAGTGAGCACCTCTTTACGTAAAATATGTCCTTCAGGCCCTCTGACAGTTAACGGTGAAGCAGAAAATGGAGTTGTTTCCATTGATGCTGCCATAGACATTGGCTCAGAGATACTCTGGGGCTTGTCCAAAGTTACCCAACATACCAGCCGCCATGCAATTGCCAACACTTGTTGCTCTTTCCTAGGGTACGTGCCTTAGCCTCAGTTTCCCCTCTGAATAATGGGACTATCTGCCCTAGAAACTGAGGGGATCCGGGTGGAGGGCATCTACCCTCCAGTGTTGCTTGGCCTGAGCCCCCAGCCATCCGGCTCTATCCCAGGCCTGGGGAGCGCGGCTGCCTCTGAGCCCGAGCCTGGCATTCATTCCAGGACGTGCAGCGCGAGGCTGCCAGGTCAGAGCACAGATCTATTTTGGAACCTGGGACCCCGTGGAGGCTCAGAGGAGCCTGTGACCCAGAGAACCAACATGGCCCTCTGGATTTTGTTTGTTTTTATTAAATAAGCACAGCACGTCCCTCATAGAAAAGTCAGGGGAAAAAAATATATTAGCAAGAGGGAAAAAATAGATGTTGCCTGTGCTCTCACCAGCCTGAGGCAAAAACGACAGCTAACGGTTTGGAGTATTTTCCTCCTCATCATGTCTCTCTACATAAAGATGCATATGTTTTTGGATGAATTTTCTAGCAGAAAACAAAACAAAACAAACTAAAACAAAACACAAAGAATAATTCTCTGAACTTTTAAAATTTTTACTTATTTTGGATTTACCCTTTAAAAAAAATAACTTAGAAAATTATATAGTATAACATAATTTCATTATACCCATCACTCCAAATGAGCACATGTCATTTTGCATGTTAACATTTTGCAAAGTTGTTCCAGATTTTCAAGGAAATTAAATATTATTACAGATAAGGTTGGTAACCATCACATCATCCTTTCCAGTCTCATTTTCTCTCCTTCCTTGCCCAAAGGACCATATATATGTATCCATAAATAATGTACATTTTTACATGTATCCATAAATGATGTCCATTAAGTATATTCAAAACTTAAATATAGGGTGTCCCCAAAAATGTATTCACACACTTTTAATAACTATAAAGGCAGTGTGTATTAAAATACATTTCAAAATCGAGCTACCAGCTGTTAAAGTTTGCTTACATTTTTCGGGAACACCCTATATATGCTATTAAGCGGTAAGCAATGTCCCACTTGTGCAGTATGTTTTCCAGATCTATCCAAATTCCACATATAGGCCTTGTGACGAGGGTCATGTTCTTTTCACTGCTGAGCATTGCCTCAATACAACTCTTTATTCAGGCCAGGAAGGATAGACAATTGTCCTGTTATTCCTAATGAGACGGTTGTGGCTGTCTTATACCTGCTCCCTGTGCCCATGATGTGAGTTTTCTCTAGGGTACTTTTGTAGGAGCACTTCCCCTGGGATGTGGGGTGTATTCAATGCCAGCCTGAGGACACAGCCACGTTGTGTGTGAACATTTTCATTGCTCCAAATTCCTGCCACCCCTTGGTATTATCAGGCTTTACATTGGTGGCAATCTGATGGCTGTGAACTGATGCATAAAAAATGGTGTATTCCCTTCCTCAAATGGAAGCAGGTTAAGTGGGAGCTACACTGACACTATCCCAGGACCAAACTGGGATTGCCACTAAAATATAGAAAAACCATCTCGAATAAGCAACTGAAGACCAGCTGGAGGGAATCTATAACCAAGGATGGGAAGTGGAGACCACATACTAGTAGATCCTGGTAGGTAGGAAGTATGGAGGTGCTAGAGGGCTGGCTGGGCTCCTACAGACAGCAGCAGAAGTTCCAAAGAGATAACTCAGCCAGGTGAGGGGAGAGGGTTGGTGGTTCCCACTGAGAACTCTGGGGTCTAAAGCCCAAGCTGGGCTCCCAGGCCCAGAGCACCAGAACTGAGAGCACAAGTTCAGGAGGCACAGAGAGTCCCAAGCAAGAAAAACCCAAACAGGTCCACCTCCAGACACATCCTAATCAAAATGCCAAAAATTAAAGACAAAGGGATGATCTTAAAGGCAGTAAGACAAACGCAATTCGTTACATTCAAAGGAGCTCCCATAAGGCTGTCAGCTGATTAAAAACTCTATAGGCCACAGGGAATGGCATGAAGTAGTCAAGGTAATAAAAAGCAAGGGTCTTAAACCAAGACTACTCTATCCAGCAAGGCTATCATTCAAAGATGGTGAAACAAAGAGCTTCCCAAACAAACAAAAAAATAAAATAAATCAAACTAAAGGAGTTTATCACCACCAAACCAGCATTACAAGAAATGTTAAAGGGACTATAGTAATAATCAGGAGAAATAGAGAAACATAGGTATAAGGAATTAAAATGACAATAAATACGTACCTACCATTAATACCTTTAAATGTAAATGGATTAAATGCTCCAATCAAAAGATATAGGGTAGCTAAATGGGTTGAACAATGTATGTGTTACCAATAAGATCAAGAAAGAAATAAAAAACTTCCTGGAAACAAATGAAAATGAACACACAGCAACCCCAAATCTATGAGACACAGTAAAGTAGTTCTGAGAGGGGAGTTCATAGCTTACCTCAGAAAACAATATAAATTATTATTATTATTTTTAATATATATTTTTTATTGATTTCAGAGAGGAAGGGAGAGGGAGAGAGAGAGAAACATCAATGGTGAGAAGGGTTTGCAGAGAAAGTGCCCTCCGTGGTGCTGCTGGCCACAGGGCCTCCGTGGGCCAAGCACTCGGTTTACTCTTTCTCATGCCATCGCCCCCATGGAGGGTCCTCCAGGGCCAGAGACACAGGTGCAGAGAGGAAAGACAACAACCTGAGGCCACCCCTCTGCCAGGGCGATGGAGGTGGGTTTCAACTCAAACTTGATTGGCTCAGAAGTCTTACAAGGAGAGTAGGGGTGTCTGAGGAGGAAGAGGCTTGTCTTCTTCTTTTAGGGTAGCCGGGAATGAGATCTGATAGGACGGATTCGGGCGAGGGCTGGCCTGGGGCACAGGATCTTGTGCCCACTGCATTTAATGTGGGCTTGGTGGCTTGTCCTTTACCCCTGCCTGGACAGTTCCGCCGAGCTATCCCCTCTTCACCTCTCCAATAAAAAGCCTGGAGGATAAAGGAGCCAATATCTCCGCGGTCCAGGAAATGATGGGAGAAAGCTTAGGCCAAGAACACGTTGCCTCGTCTCCACAGATCCTGGAGCATGGGGAGGAGAGCGCCATCACTGCCCTCCTCTGCAGACGGCCCCCTGCTTTTCCACCCGAGAGCCAGCCCTGCCCACTCCAAGTCTATGAGGAGGCAGCTGGAGTGGGTCACTTGGCACGCCCCACCTCTGCTGGCCGCCAGGGTGATGTTGGGAAGCTCTTCATTTCTCCATCTTTGAGTGACGGCCTTGCTGGAAAGAGCAGTCTTGGTTTCAGCAGGGGGAACGGGGCCCCATCAGATGACGTGTCCCAAGGACTGCATGCAGACTCGACCGAGAGGTGCAGCCTTCAGGAATGCTTTCAGCTGCACGCAACAAGGAAACCAAGGCTGCGGTTCAAACAATAGAGTCTTACTTTTCTCTCTTAGGAAAAGTCTGAAGGGTGGCAATGTCAGGGCTTCTGTGATGGTGGTACCTGGGCCCTTCCCTTGGGGCCCATGCTGGTCCCTTTCCCAGATCTGCCTGCCTGTGTTCCAGCCGCTGCTGCCCCTGTTCCCAGAGCAGCACAGCTTCTCCTGCTGCCCTCCCCCTCCGAGGGCGGCTTACCTCTCGCTGGCCATCGCTATGCCATGTGCCCGGCAGCTGCAGTGGAAGGAGCTGATGGGAATGGGCCCTGGATTAGCCAACCCCAAGGTTGTGATGGGACATTCTTTTTGCCTCAGGATGTGGTTCTTTGGGGAGGTGGGGAGAGAATGGTCATTACATGAGCAAATGATATTATATTACATTTAATTTCTTTATTTTATATAATATTTAAAGTAGAAACATTTATTTTATAAAACACTTTTAAGGCATTTCTATATAAAAATACATATTTTATTTTATATAAAATAATACACCCATGGTTTGTTGCTTGCCCCCTTAGGCTGGACTTAATGAACTTCTTCCGGAAGTATCCTCAGGCTCCCTCTGGATGAGGCCTCGTGGTGGATTCTAGCTCAGAATTTGGAATCAGGCCACCGGGGTTTCAACCCTGATTCTGCCGTGAGTTTGAGTTTGGTGGAGTCATTTCACCTCTCTGAATTCCTGCTGCTCCACTGGTAAGATTATTGTGTGGATTGAGCCAAATATGATAGGTCCAAGGTTCTATCACAGAGTGGGCCCTCAACACACAGTAACTGCCCTTCTCCCTCCTTTCATTCACTTCCATGGTGTTTGCGGAGCTGGAGGCAAATTTCCCAGTTCTGTTTTCCTACGGCATTTGTCCAAACTTCTCTTTTCCCTGTAGACCAAGTCTGATATGATTTATTCCCATATCCACAGCTCATAGACCATAGGTGCTTGAGAAATGCTTGAATTCAATTACATGGCACAATACTCCCTTCATCCATTTAACAAATATTTATTGAGCACCTGCTGTGTGCTAGGTACATTGTACACAATGGGGGTTCAGAAATGAATGCCTTAGATACAGTTCATGCCCTCAGGAGCTCACAATCAAATGGGGGAGATAGACATCAAATAGAGAAATAAATTTAAAACATGATGTCAGATAATAAAAACGCAGTGAAGGAACCATGGTGGGCAAAGAGTGTGTTTTGTAGGGTACCCAGGGAAGACCTCTTTGAGTGCAGATCATTGAGCCTCACTAGAACGATAAGAGGATACCCACAGAGAGAACAGTGTGGCCTGAAAAGACTTGTAGGATAAACAATGGATGGCCAGTCAGAGAGGACACCCCTGTGCATGTCAGCAAAGACAGAAGGTGGGGGCCAGGAGGACTGGAGAGCCAGCAGTGACCACACTGCTTGGTACTGAGGCCGGACTCCACTTGAGCCCTCCTCCCTTGGCCACCAGCTGGCAGCTCATGATGTCAAGCCTGGAGCCGGGGTAAGAGACTAAGAATAACAATAATGCTATATAATAAAACTCTAATATGCAAATCAACCAAATGGCAGAATGACCGGTTGCTGTGACATGCACTGACCACCAGAGGGCAGATGCTCTATGTAGGAGCTGCCCCCTGATGGTCAGTGTGCTCCCACAGCGGGACCTCCCCTCAGCCAGAAGCCAGGCTCACTGTGGGGGAGCACAGAGGCAGTGGTGGGATCCTCTTCCACCTCTGATTCAAGCGGGCTGTAAGGAGCGAGGTGTCCAAGATGGAGGGATCCTAGACTGAGAGAGGGTACAGGCATGGCTGAGGGACACCCCCCCCCTCCAGTACATGAATTTCATGCAGCGGGCCTCTAGTAATAATAATAATACTAACGGGAGCTACTGCCAGTATTCAAGAGTACTCACCACTCGCCAGGCACCGAGCTGATTGCTCATAGGTTTGATCCTCATGGTGACCCAGCGAGGAGGGCACAGCTGGTGTCAGCCTCAGCTTGCAGATGAGAATGCAGAGGGTGCCTGAGGATGCTTCCGAAAGGCAGGACCTGTAGGTGAGCAGCACGTCCCTGAGACAAGCTTCCTTCCCAACGAGCGGCCTTTCACCGGGGCTCCTGCCTTCACCTCCTTATGTGCCAGGCCTGGTGTGTGGGGCTGAGGACCCTGCCGCGAACAAAACAGATGGCAATCGTGGGCCTCATGGAGCTGATAGTCTAGTGGGAAAACAGGCAGTAAATACATAAGGCAAGTCAACAAGAAGGGGTCAGATAAGGATGAGGGGCGTGAACACAGTAAGTCAGGAAGCTGCAAATCTGCGATGGGAGGAGGTGGCGTCCTGAATCTCTAGGTCAGAGGAGACCTCCCTCACGTTAGGCTGAGAGCAGGGATGAGCCACATGACCTTCTGGGAAGAGGTCCCTGGCAAAGGAAGCAGCGCCTTCGAGGGCAAGTGTGAAGGCCCGAGGCAGAGTGCACTCTGTGGCGTGGAGTCAGGGAACAGAAAGGAGGGCAGTGGCTGGAGCGCAGTGAGCTGCAGAGGGAGGTGATGAGCTGCAGAGGGTGCAGGGATGGGACAAGGGGCGAGTGTGGGTGGGCAATGGGGGGAAGGGTAGAGGGCACTCCTGAAAAGATGCATCTGGCTGCCTGCTCTAGGGGTCCAGGCTGGGGTACCCAAAGGAGGAGAGAAGACAGGGGTCTCAGCCCAAATTTACCTCCCCTCTCCACTGGACTTTTTCTCTCTCTCTGTCTTGCTCTCACTCTCTCGATCTCTTCCTACAAGTGGAGGCTAGATCCCTGGGGAAAATGAGGCCCAAGTTTGAGTCCATAGGCCCTTGGAATGACATGGGTACATTCCTGGATCCTGGAGAGCCTGCGGCAGAAGAAAGGAAAGGGACAGACAGCCCCGAAAGTCAAGGTCTCACAGCCCTGCCCTACCTCTAACTTACTGTGTGACCTGGTGCCCATCACTGCCCACCCCCGGGCCTCCTTTTCCTCCTCCATCTGAGGGGTCAGCTGGGCTGGCTACACGGTTTTCCAGTTGCTGCCCGTGGGCAAGCCGTTGAATCTCCGCAAACCTCAGTTTCCATGGGGATGGCCCAGCCTGCAGGAGTTGTGGTGAGAATTAAAGGCACAGTGCTCAGTGCTCAGTACTTGCTGGAATTCAAGTTACCACTACTATTTTTCCATTCGAATGGGGATCCTTTCTGAGGCCCTTTCCCAGCTTTCAGATTGGCCTGGTTGTTGCCTACACCTGCCCCCCTCGGCCAGGGTTGAGGGGTCATGTTCACCTACCTACCCAATGCTCTGCCTGAACCCTAGGGTGGAGGATGGGGCTTGCCCTCCCCTCCAAGGGATGGGCCCTACCTCCCTTCCTGCTCCAGCCTCGCAGCTCTTCTGTCCGACACCCTTCTGAGGGGACCCAAGCGTTACTCTCCTGAAAAAGGTCCTTTCCATCAGGAGGAGAAGTCAGGCCCAGAAATGGTCCCTGAGGCCTAAATGGCGGCTACTCCGGAGGATTGGGAAGATAATTGTTGTTTTTTTGAGACTCTGAAGGGAGAGGAAGAGAGCAGGAAGGGATGAGGGAGGGCGTGGGGTCCCAAGCACATGCTACCTTTAAAGGAGGTTCTCCATCAGGTCCCAGGGGACAGGGCTCCCCATAATCTTCATGCTTCCCTGCCACCCTGACTCCTGGCCCATCCCTTCAGAGCTCGTTCCCCTTTCCTGAGGGTGTGTGACCCCTCTCCCCCATCCTGCCCCAGCTCTGCTGGAGACCAGCAACGTGGACTGCTCTCTCCTTGTCCTTCGTGATTAAAATGCAGAAGGCGCCTCTGTCCAAAAAAATGTGGCGAGGCCCTAATCGCTCCCAGTCTTCTTGGCTGAGCGGCCACGGTTGCTGGCTGCCCTCATCCGACACTGGAAGGGAGTCAGGGATGCGGGAGCAGAGGCCAGAGTGGATCGTCAGCCAGCTTCAGACTCCTGGTGCAGTGCTCAGGCCGGGCAGGACCCGTGTGAGTGGTGGGGGATGGGCAGCTCAGGGCTCACCCCCCAGGCTTCAGTTTCTTCATCTGCACCGTGGGGGTGATGGTGGAAGATCTCATGCTTAGGCCGATGCCCAGTCCTGTTGTAACACTCGAAAAATCCCTCTGTAGACTTTAACCCTCAGATTCCCACTGTCCCCTCATCTCGGCTTTCCTGTCCTACCTCTGCCACCTCCATGAACTGCTCTCAAGTAGGCACTTTCCACCGTCCAGGGAAGGACCCCTGGCTGCCCCTTCACAGCTCTCCCCTGGCATCAAGCAGCCCCCGGGGGCTCAAAACCCTTTGCCAACTTCGGACGAGTCCGCT
This sequence comes from Lasiurus borealis, assembly GCA_004026805.1. Classification (NCBI taxonomy): domain Eukaryota; kingdom Metazoa; phylum Chordata; class Mammalia; order Chiroptera; family Vespertilionidae; genus Lasiurus; species Lasiurus borealis. The sequence goes on from PVJN01006279.1 coordinate 55,501, forward strand.
GTATGTGCAGACACTGTGCCACGTGCTGCTCTCTCTCCCTGTTCTAATGAAGCGATGATCAGGCAGTGAAAGGAGATCTGGAAGGCTATAAAGCAAAGAGTTAAAACTGTGTCTGGGTCCCCTTCACGCCCCTCCCCCGCTCTTTACGCACAGAAAGCTCTGAGGGACGCACCCTGCACACGCGCCTTGCAGCTCCCTTTGTCCTCTGCACAATGGGGTCTGGCTGGGCGCCTTTCGGCTAGGGAGCCCTGCGTCAGGCTTTTTCATCACTGCATAGTTTGCCACCAAGCGGCTGGGCCACCCGGTCAGTGGAGCCAGAGGCCCTGATGGACCTCCGGGCCGTGGTTCTTTCTGTTCCTAACAGGGCCACTGGGAGAACCCTCATTCATGCCTCTTGGTCCACAGGGGCACGGTTTCTCTAAGCAGAACCCTGGACCCGAGGCTGATGGACAGAACATGCTCTTTCAGTGTGTGGGGGCGGGGGGAGAAGGGGGCTCCGTCAAACCTCCCCTCCCCAGAAGGCTGCTCTGGACCTGCATACTTGCTGCTTCCAGGCCATGTGTGAGGTGCCTGTCCCCACCTCGCCGCCCCTCCCCCCCCTCCAGGCTTCTGTCCTGCCAGTCCCCTGCCTCTAGGGAGGCTAGAGGGTTGAGCATCGTCTCAGGGTGAGCTGTTGGTGTTGTCTCCCAGGCAAACTACCCTGGTGGAGAGCAGTGTTCACCTCTGTCTCAGGGACGCTGTCCCAGGCACCTGCAGGAGTCAGGGCTCCGTGGGAGGAGGCTCAGATCCACGAAGGTGTTGCAGGAGAGCTTTGGACTCAGCGCTCTGCAGCCAGGTGGCCCAGGTTTGAATCCTGGCTATGCCCTTGCTGGCTGTGTGACTTTGGGCAAGTTATTCAACATCTCTGAGCCTCAGCTGGGTCATCAGAAGAGCCCATCTAGTAGGAGCATCCAGGTCCGACCGCCGTTGTGAAGTTTGGAGGAGTTAGGACACACTCCGTGCTTCAGACAGGGCTGGCACACGGCCCGCTGGCGTGATCCTGTGGGTGCCTGCAGGACTGCGATGGGACTGGGAGGGGCGTCAGGGAGAGGCAGTAGCCGCCGTTGTTTGCACTGAGTGCAGACCTTGCTGAGTGCTTTGCACTAACTGGCTTATTTAATCTTACAACCAGGGGAACCCGAAGCTCCGAGAGGTAGAGGGGCGTGCGGGCTGGATCTCAGGGCTGCTCCCCGACATGTGCCGTTGCTCAGGCCCCAGTGGAGAAGGCGACGGGTGTGAGGGTGGCCTGGCCTGGCCGGGAAATGGGGTTTCCAGGGCTGGAGCCTGGTCCAGAGCAGGAGTGCTGATGAGGAACAGATGTACAGAGTCGGGGCTCCCACCCATCGCTCCTCCGCATCCTGGGGTGGGGGTGGCGATAGCTTCCAGATGGGCTCGGCTCTGAGCGGTACCTTAAGTGACTGTCTGGGTCCCCACAGGGTGGGCCTGTAGGCCTCCTCCCTGGCTCTCAACCCCGTTGGCCAGGAGACCTCAGGAATGTCAGCCTTTCCCACCGCCTCAGTGTCTCCACCTGAGAGATGGGCATTCTCCATCCAGCTGGCCTGGCAGAGGAGTTGTGTGGGGAAGCCGAGGGACGTGAGGGAATCTCCCAAACTGTGGAGGCCTGTGCACACCAGACAGATTCTCCCAGACCAGGAGTCCCTGCGGGAGCAGAGCTTTTTTGTTTGGTTTCCCTTTTCTATGTGCGTTTATTTCCTGAATGTATAATACACATCCATAGCACAAACCCTGAAGGCACGAACGGGCACATGGGGAGAGTGAGTCTCCCACTTCCGCCTCCAGGCACTCAAACGCCCCTTCTCCCAGGCCACCTCTCACCCATTTCTTCCCCAGAGAGATTTTATGAGGCATCCAAGGAAATCCACACAGGATTTTTTCTACCCCTAGGGATGGCCAACTTCATCCACTATTTTGCTCTGTCCTTTTGTTATTCAACAAGACACTAGAAGTCTTTCTACATCACTCCACAAAGAGCTCCGGAGTCTTTTAGACGCCTGAATCAGGTGACATTCAAAACGTCACGGAAGTGTTCAGCAGGGACGCTGGCTAGCCAGAATGGGTCTAAGTAGTACATAATGGGGGAACTGCTCAGTGCTGGGGCCTCCGCCAGCTCTGTTCTTCGCAGCATTTTCACCGGGTGATGTGTCACCATTACTGCCTTCAAGCGAGGCACGGCGGCAGTTTCCACGGTGTTACTTTTCCAGCCACGGTGGCAGTGAGGACCCATTTTGTACCTCTGTGGGAGGCCATGCTGGAGGGCTATTTTCTAGAGGTAAAATTACATTCTACATTAACACGTAAAAAAAAATAATTTCAACCCATGCCTCATACCACTTACAAAAATTAACTTGCAATGGACCACAGATCTAAATGCCAAGCTTTGACCTGGTAAGCATGCTGACAGAAACACAGGAGAAAATCACTGTGATCTTGGGTCAGGCAAAGATGTTTTCGATGAGGCACAAAATGAATGAACCATAAAAAGGGGAAAAATAAATTTGACTTAATCAAAATTTAAAACTTCTAATGACACCATTAAGAAAATAAAAACCACAGATTGGAAGAAAATATTTTCAAAATTAATACCTGATTTAAAAAAATTGGTACCCAGAATATATTTAAAGAACTTTCACAATTCAATAACGAGTCAACAACTAATGAAATAAAAATGGGCAAAATGTTGAAAAAAAATATGTTGCTAAAATACAGCTATTGATGGCAAATAACCACATCAAAAGATACACAACATTATGTGCAAATGCAAGTTAAAGCCGCAGTGAGATACCACGACACTTACTAGAATAGCTGAAATTAAATAACTGGTAATACCAAGAGCTGGTGAGGGGACATAGCAACTGGAACTGGGGGGAAAAATCAGTTTGGCAACTTGTATAAAATTAAATATATGATTTCCAAATGACCCAGCTGGCAATACCTAGCCCAGGTATTTGCCCGAGAGAAGTGGAAATGGTGAAAAAAACAAAAAACTGTACACAAGTGTTTATAGCAGCTTTTAACACAATCAGCAGAAACAATCATCCTCCAACGGGTGAGTGGATACACAATGGACTACTATTCAGCAACGAAAAGGGACAAACTATTGATTTGTACACCCCAAAAAATATAGAGGAAATATAGAGGAAACACAAAGGCATGATGACCAGGCATGATCAAGCCTCTACCAACCGTATGATTCCCACGTGTGCCTTACATGACCTTATGGAAGAGGGAGAGCCACATGTCAGAGAGCAGCCTGATCAGTGCTGTCAGGGTGGACAGGGAAGGGGCGGAGACCAACTGCCAAGGGGCCTGAGCACGTTTTGAGTGGCGGAACTGTTCCAGATCTTGACTGTGGCCGTGGGCACACGACCGTGCCTATTTGTCACAATGCAATGAGCTTCACCTTTCCAAGGGATGCATTTTATTTGCTGTAGTGAATTATGTTTCAACAAACCTGACATTTAAGCCAGACCTATGTGGATAAATTTGATAGCTATTCCCACGGGGATAGAGGCTGCACTGACTCACTGTTCACGCTCATAGTGTGAGAGTGAGGACAGGGCTTCGAAAGGTGAATAGGAAGTGAAGAGCGGGGGTTCCATGACAAGATTGGAGGCTGTTTGCTGAGACCTTGGGTGTGGGCTCAATTCTGATCCGAGGCAACCATGGATGTCATGGGCAGTGGCTGCTGCTTGACAGGTAACAGGATGTCTCATTCCTGCCTAGAGTCACATTGGGTTCATTCATTCATTCATTCATCCCTTCAAAAGTGCCCCACCCTTGTGCCAGATTGGGACTGGGCACAGGGACCCAGAGATGAGTCAGACCAGGCCTTACTCTTATGGGGCTCCCAGTCTAGGGGCAAGACAGACACATAGAGTCCGGGACAATACAGGCATGTCATGCGGTGCTACTGAGAGCGGCACCTAACCTACCTTAGGGGCTGTCTGGGAAGGCTTCCGGGAGGAAATAGAGTCAGAGCTGAAACCAATGAAATGGTCAAGGTGACCTAATCTCCCCTGGACATTTAGGATGTTTTCAGGTTTTTGTGACCACAGGTAGGCTGCAGAAAACAGCCCTGTACAAAGTATACCTGTCATTTTGCATGTGGGCGAGGCGAATTAGAGGATAAATCCCTAGAGCAGATTGCTGGGTCAGGGGTCATGTGCATTATAATGCTGATAGATGTTGTCAATTCGCTGTCCATGGAGGCTGGGCCATGTCCCTTACCCTAGGAAGGTAGGAGAAAACACCAGCTCACCTACAACCCACCCAAGGCCCCGTGATTTCAAATTTGGGCTCCTTGCCAATCAGATAGGTGAGAAATGGTACTTGTGTATGACTTTATTGTCGTTTAATTGGAGTGAGGTTGACAGTCTTTTCCGGTGTGTGGGTCAGAGTCATTTAGGGTTCCTTTGCCAGATGCTGAGTGGAAGACGACGGTGGAGCTCTGGGCGCATTTCCTCCTGGGTTGCTCACCTCCCTGGGCTAAGTGGGATGTGCCCCTTGGGTGCCTGGGCACAGAGCGCCCCCTGGTGGAAGACATGGTTTTGAGTTCTCATTCACTATTCAAGTTCTGAGCCTCAGATTCTTCTGTAAAAGTAGGAATAATAATAAAGTCCACTTCAGATGGCTCTGGGGAGGATAGATTTAAGTTTTCAATGTTGAGTGCCTGGTACGGTTCCTGGTCTGATTTAGTGCTTAAGAAATGGTTGTTGAGTGAATAAGTGAAATGTATGTAGTAATAAAAACTTTTATTATTTAAACCTCACAGTCACACCAGATGGGATAGTCACTATCCCCTTTCACAAATGAGGAAACGGGGGCAGAAAGAAGTACAGGATCTTGCCTAAGGGCTCATAGCTGGCCAGAGGGGAGATGGCATTTGTGGCCTTACTGTCTAGCTCTTACCTGCCGCACTGCCCTTGGAGAGCAGGGCTGTTCCAGTTGTCCATCATTCCAGTTGTCCATTGTTGGAAACAAACCTCCCCAACCTTAGAGGCATGAAGCAACAACCATTTTATTATGCTCCTGGGTTCTGAGGGTCAGGGGTTCAGACAGGACCGGATGGGACCAGGGTCTCTCTGCTGAGGCCCTAGCTGGGAAGACTATGCCTGGGGCTGGAGCAGCTGGGACTGGAGGCTCCCTTCTGAGATGGCTTCTTCAGGTGCAGGTCTGGCTGGACCTATTCCATCCTGTAGCTGGCAGGTTTCATGAAAGACTATAGGTGAGTCTAGGAGCCACGGAGGGGGTGTGGCTGTGGGGTATGGAGGCCAGCAGTCTCCTGGGCTGAGTCCCTGTGTCCCAGCGTCTGACAGCCCAGGAGGATTCTGGGATTGGCACCCCATGAGGAGCTTCTTCTCCAGGCCTTGGCATTTGGTGTGTCCTGAGCTGGGACCTCTCCCCCATCCCATCAATGCCGCCTCCTTCTTCAGTTCTCAGCCTGGTCTTCTGGTCTTAGAGGAGGAGCTCCCAAGCCTGTGAGCTGCGGGTGGATGTGCTGAGGAAGGCCTCTGTAACTGACCTGTCCACAGACTGAAAGCTACAGAGACAAGGCCTGGGTCACACACGCTGGGCACACAGCAGGCACTTTGGTATATTTATTGAATGGATGGATAATGGGGATTGATGGATTTTGAATGACTTTCACTTGAGCCTCCGTTTTCCTCATCGAGGAGTTAGCTTGCGGGGTTTCTGTGAGGGTGGCAGGAGATGAGGGTGTGAAAATGTCCGAACATTAAAGCAAATAAGTCAAATGGGAGTTGCTGTGATCTTTATTGAGGAGAGGAAATAAATACTGCCCCAAAAGCACTTCACTGTCTGACACATACAAATAAGACATGGCTCAATTCATGTAAGACATTGCTATTATTAATCGTTATTATCAGGTTTACTATTTTTATTGGTATTTTGAGAGAGACAGTGAGGGAGAGGAAGAAAGAGAAACATTGAGCAGCTGCCTCTGGGGGCTGAGCCTGCAACCCAGGCATATGTCCTGACCAGGAATCGAATCAGCAACCTTTGGGTGCATGAGACGACGCCTAAACAACTGAGCTACACTGGTGAGGGCGTTGTGATCACTGTTATTTATGTTATTATAAGAATGCATATTTCCCGAGTCCACAGGACCTCACAAGAAAGCTTGAAATTTTCCCATTGGTGAAAATGGAGACATATAACACTGCTCCCTGTCCCTGGATGTTTTAGCAGGAGACCAGGAACTGCCAGTCATGATTACTGGCTGTGGGATATTGTACTTGGGTCTTCCTCCGAATGTCACTCAGGTCACCACAGTAACGTTGGTCCTCTGGCCTGAAGGAGGAGGCAGCCTCCTCTCCCCTTCCCAGGTCTGGCTAGGAGAGAAAAGCAGCACACATCCTTCCTATTTCAGGAAAATGTAATTAGGGCTGTTGCTCTAATTCTGGTTGTGCTGCGCCCTCTAGTGACAGGAGGTGGGAATGAGAGGCCGGCCCCGATGCAGCATCCAGCAGGGATGGAGACCAAGTGAGGGCAGGTGGGTGAGAGGATTCATCCTCGGAGAGAGCCCAGGTGTCGCACCTCTGGAGTCTGGGCAGGAAACCTCCAGCTTCGGCCAAATCTTTGTTCTCTCCCATTGGAGGGGCCGCACCATCCTCTGGGCTCTGCCCACGGCCTGGCCAGTTTCTCAGTTTATCTCTAAGCCTCACCTGTGAGTGGCAGTGACTGGGGAAGCTGTCCTTACCAGCAAAGTCCTTCGATCCTCAGAAGAATGTGGGAGAGGCTGGGAGTGTAAAGAATTAAGAGCTGGAGGGGAGGGCACGGCTGAGCTCCAAAGGTCACAGGAGAGGCTTAAGCACTGACACATCTATCTTCTAATTTGAAATGTTAGAAACAACCTTGACCACAGACCCCAGTTGGGGACAGAAAACCAGTTCCCCGGAGGGAGAGAACAGGTCCCAGGGAGGGGATTGTCGGAAGGGAAACTCTGCTCCTCTCTGGGTCTCTTCAAGTGGTGGATTTTAGAAACGCCAGCATCCTCGCACTTGAATCAGAAAACTCTGTATGTAGACCCCAGCTGGCAGTCCCGCGAGCTGCCCTCGCACTGAGCTTGTCCTGGAATACACATTCCAGAGTGTGCCCTCACTGTCTGCTCCTGAACTCGTCCACATTTAGTAAGTCTGGGTGGGACCCTGAAACCGGAATTTTTAAAAAGCACACAGAGGATGCTGTCGGGCCACCAGATTTGGGCACTGGATTAAATCCAGTCATACCTGCTCTTCGTCTATCAAAGGGGGAAGCAGGCCCAGAAAAGGGAAATGACCGCTGACAGGCTGGGACTCGAACCCGTGCCTCCCAGGGCCGAGGCCACCTCACTAACAGTGCAGGCGTTAGATGGCTCTGTGGGATTGTCATACCTTCCTGGCCCCTTGCACATGTCATACAGAGCACAGATGGGTTCCCGGGTCACTTCTGTGATCCTGGGGTGAAAGGCGTGGGAGCCTGGTGCTCGCTTCTGTTTCTGGACGACCCCCTTCTTGAGAGGGGCTGGAGGGTCCGAGGGCCAAAGCCCAGCCCCAGGTGCCCCGGCACACCGGGCTCCCTCAGCCCTGAGCATTCCAGGCCAAGCAACCCACACGGTCTCATTTCGGCTACCCATCCCCAAGAAGCACGTGCAAGTTCCTTTTTCCTTTATTTAAAAAAAAAATGTTGGGGTCTTGAAACAACAAAGAGCATTTCAGAAGCACAAACTTTTGCAGAATGGAAGCTGGAGGTTTGGCCAGGTGAGGAGGGGGGAGGGGCCTAGCTGTCCCTCGGGAGGTGAGAGGGAGTGTGGGCCTTTGGGGTCAGGGGCTCCCCTTGTGTCAGTGGAGGACAGGGAGGAGGGCCCAAGGCTGGGCTCTCTCTTGGAGTGGGGGGAGTGATGGCATTTCATCACCTTTAGCCTGCCCCAGCCTGCTGGCACCCCTTTTCCAGGTGACCCCTCCCACTCCAGGCCCTCAGGCCAGAGTCTTCCTCTCTTAGCTGCGGAGCCCTCCGAGTTAGACCAGCCAGGAGAGCCCCTTCCTGCGGGGTCGGGGAACAAAGGGTGCCGTGGCGGTGGGGTGACAAGCAGTGAGAGCAAACCTACTTCTGAGTGGGCCTGGCCCGAGACTCCCCCGGGTCTTCTTGCCTGGCGTGTGGGGGGTCACAGTGAAGCAGGGTGCTGGTGGTGGTGGGGGTGTGGGGCGTCCGCTCCTGCTTCTGAGCACGGAGCTCTTCATTGCCCCGCAAAGGCCCGAAGGCCTCCCAGCTGTGGACGTGCTGAGCAGGGCAGCCAGCGGGTGGGAGGCACGGCCCCTGGGTTCCCTGAGGCCCTAGGCAAGTCCCTTTCTTCTCAGGCCTCAGTTTCCCCATGGGTACCATGGGCAGAAAGCTCCAGGGTGGGGAGCAGAGCAGCCCGGATTTGCTCCAAGTTCCTTTCAGCTTCCATGGGCTCGTGGAGGCTGAGCCGGCTCCCAGCTCCCCTGATGGAGTGCTTGGGTCCCTGAAGGACAGGGGACCACGGTGCCATGGGAAGAGGGCGAGCGCCGAAGGGGCTTTCAGAGGGCGGACTCTGCTGCCACAGCGGGCACAGGGCTGCTTGTCTGGCCAGAGGCCGTACTGTGGCTCCTCCGCGGCTAGCTGGGCACAGGGAGCCTCTTCCGGAGCCTTCCTGGGGGAGCCGTGGCCCAGGGCTGTGGAAAAGGCCTCCAGGGGTTGGCCCGAGCAGAAAGCACGGGCAGCTGGGGTCTGGGGTCTCCGTGGAAGCAGAAGCAGGGCTCCAGGGGCTGAGGAGCTGGGGACTGTGCTGTGTCCCTGCCCTCATCCCTTCTCTGAAAAGGTGGGGTCAGGACAGGGAAAGGCCTAGAAAAAGATTCTTTAAAGAGTAGATAGAAAGAGGGGGAGGAGGGGGGCGGAGTAAAGGCAGAGAGAGAGAGAGAGAGAGAGAGAGAGAGAGAGAGAGAGAGAGAGAGAGAGGACACAATGGAAAAATGATAAACAGGAAGAAAAATGGGAGGAAAGGAGAAGAAAGGCAGACAGATGAAAGGAAAGAGAAGAAAAGGGGAAAGAGGGAGGGAGGACAGGGAGAAAAGATGGAGAGGAAAGTGGACATGGAAGAAATACAGGAAATAAAGGGAAGAAAAAGAAAGGCAGCTTGACACGGAAAACAGAAACCAGGGGAAGAAAGATAAAAGGAAAAAGAAAAATAGCAGTAGCAGCAGCAGCAGCAGCAGCAAGAAAGCCAAAGGGTGAGGATAAAACGTGGGGCCTGGAGGAGGGTGGTCAGGCCTGTGGCCGGCGGGGCCTCACGTCCAGCGGGTGGTCCATCTTCCTGTCCTTGCGCGGGCGCCGGTCTCTCCGGCCCTTCTTCAGGCTGGGGTTTCTCTCTGCAGCGGGAGCACAGGCTGCTGTTTTGGAGGCCAGCTGGGTCCCGGAAAACCCTCAATCTGAAAGATGAGGGTGTCCCCCGCCCCACACACCTCCCAGCAGGGCCCAGGGTAGCATTTGGGTGCTGACCTGGCAACCACTCCTTTTGGAGTCTGGATTGTGGGAAAACATATCCCAAATTGAACACTTCTCTTAGTTCCGTGAGGGCAGGGAGGGGTGCTCACTTGCTGGGCCCTCCCCAGGCCTGGAGATTCATACAGGGCCCCCCTAGGACTAAGAGTGGCCTTGTCGGGTGCCCGGGAGCCTCCCATGGACACACACTCCATGGCTCCCAGGAATCTTTGCTGGAGGGAACACATTTACCCACTCACCCGGGGGCCCCAGTGATGCCACGTGACACGACGACAATCAAAAGAAAGGCAACAGCACAGAGCATTCAGCCAGTGGCCCCGCATGGCAGCCGTGCTCCAAATGCTCCGTGTTAGACTCGGGAGAGCTGGGGGGGGGGGGGGGGGACAGGCACTGACAGCAGCCCCGGCTGCACCTCACCCAGTGGCCTCTGTGAGAGGGCTGGGCTGGATGCAAACCCAGCCTAACCCAGAATCTTGACCCCATTGTGCCCCGACCCATGTGGAGCTGAGGTTAGGTTTGTGTTTTGTTTTTGTTTTTTCAATATATTTTATTGATTTTTTTACAGAGAGAAAGGGAGAAGGATAGAGAGTTAGAAACATCGATGAGAGAGAGACATCGATCAGCTGCCTCTTGCACACCTCCTACTGGGATGTGTCCGCAAGGTACATGCCCTTGACCAGAATGGAACCTGGGACCTTTCAGTCCACAGGCCGATGCTCTCTATCCACTGAGCCAAACCGGTTAGGGCATGTTTCTGACACAGACATCAGAGGAGTCCCACATCTCAGATGAGATGACGGAGACGCAGCGAGAGGCCTTGCTTGCTCAGTGGCACAACCTGGGCTGCAGTTTCTGGTGCCACTTTCAAGTGGCTCCCAGCTCACATGGCCAGGGGTGTCCCCAGGTTCAAGTCCTGGTTCCCCCATGTCCCAGGTGCCCAAGCTCCAGGTCGCTCATCTTTAAACACAACTTTGGGTCCCTCTTTGCACAGAGATCTACTTTGGAATACCAGGTCCATATTCCCCTAGCTGTGTGAGCTTTGGGCAAATGAGTTAACCTCTCTGGACCTCAATCTCCTCATGTGTAAAATGGGTATAAAAAGAATACCTACCTCATAGTGTCACTGTGCAGATTGAATGACTTAATGAGTATAGAGAATTAGCATAGTGCCCAGCACATAGGAAGTGCACAGGTAACATTAGCTAATTCCGTATTATTACTATTCGCCATTCACATCTTACCTACCACACTCTGAAGTTCCTTTTTCCCACATCCATGATTGTTAAGTGCCCTCGGGGAATGATTTGGATATCTGGGTGGTGATCGTGGTTGTCACAAAGAAGGGGGACTCAGAGGCATTCAGTGGACAGGGATCGGAGGTGGGACAGTCCCCCACAAAAAAAGTGTTGTCCCCAATCCCATCCAGCTCTCACATAGCTGAAAATCTGCTTGCTCAGAGCCAAGTTCCATCTTGTGCGTGAATGCCAAGGGTGTTTGGACACTTTCCCCATTCACTGACTAGTCTAGGGTGGCCAGAGTGGTGTTAATCAAGTGGCCAGTTTTGTTGACTTTATTAAGAGCTGGTCACCATTAGAGAAGTTGCATCTCAGATAGCAACACAAACGTGCACTTGAGCCCTGACCTTGGCCATAATTCTACTTCACTGAGCATTCTCAGGGATGTTAGGCCGGAGCATTGCCATCATGGGGTTTCTTTGTTTCTCTGTTACATGGCGTTAGGACACTATGCTGATCTTTTTAAATGACGTATGCGAGTGGGCTACATTATCCATGAGTTTCACGTCAGAATATTAAAGAGAGTGTTCCAAAAGCCTTGTGATGAAAGGGAGGTGGCCAGTCTGAGAGTGTTGGGAACCCTTGATGTCAAGGACTAGCTCGATCTTCCTAATGATCTGGGCCGTTGAAGGGACACGGGGAAGGCAGGGCTTACCCACACGAAGTCACGGCTCATGGTGGACGCTCAGGTCCTGACATGGGCTCTGTGGGAGACCTGTGTCCCAAGGTCACTCAGAGTGACCCTGGGCCCTCCCCGCTGTGGCCCTGTGGGCCTAGTCTGGAGCTCTCACCTCCTGGGCAGGGCCTCCGGATGGCACATTTCCTCGACTCGGAAAGCACCTGGCAGGTGGCTGCTTCCTCCTGTTCGGCATGGCCGGCTTCTCGGACCCGGGTTTCCAGGCCCCAGGCGGAGCCGCAGGCCTTCCCGCGATGCATGCAGGGGCTCCAGCTGCCCCAGGGGCTCAGCTCACACTCCTCTGTGGGGTGGAGGGAAAGACAGAAGGACGGACAGACAGATGGAGTCAGCTGGCAGGGAGTGTCCTTCAGATCCGAGGCCAGGTGAGAGCGGTTCAGTTGCCTGAGGTCCTGTCTCTACATGCAGGACTCAGGCTGCCCAGGAGCAGATGGAGACATCGGAATCGAAAGATCTGAGAGCCTGGGACAAGGGCTCTTCTGAAGCGTGCACAGGCCGTGTGGACCAGAAGCCAACTGCCTGGCTTTAGAGGGGGTGACACAGAAGCTAAGGGGAGACGGTGGTTCACTGGGTGAAGATGGAAGCGAGCATGCCTGGCTCCCACACACAGCCCTGTGTGCGGGACAGAACAGCTAGAGTGGGGGCACAGAGAGGGTCTGGGAGGGAAGGGTCAGAAGAAGAGGCCAGAAGGTTGGTTGAATGGCCCTCAGGGCCAGGACATGGGTATTGAACTAGATCACGTGTCTTTGATTAGCTGTAGAAGGTGGAAGCTACGCAGTGCTGTTGGAGGGAAAATGAAGTCATGGACATAAAAGATCTTAGTAGGGAGTAATTTAAAAAATATATAATAAATAGATAAATTCTTTCACATTTGATGCCTTTCAGAGTCCTTGAGAGGTAGCAGAGAATGGGGGAACTATTAACACCCCCATTTGACAGATTCGGACACTGAGGCTTAGAGCAGGGAAGGGGCTGGCTGGCTAAGGGAAGAGAGAAAGTTCTCGCACGAGAGAACACAGGAAGTTTAAGATCCTGTTGGGCCCAGAACCAGGTCTCCAGACCTTAAAACCATGTCCTTCTGCTGGATGTATGCATTTGCCTGGCAAAGACTGAGTACCTACTGCGTGGCAGGGGCTGTGCTGGGTGCTGAGGCACAGCAGGAACAAGGCACACCTGGGTCTGCCTCCTGGCCTTCGAAGTCCAGAGAAGTCAGGATGGAAGGACAGGGTGCTCGCAAAGTCATGGGAGGAGCCCAGGAAGCTGTGGGAGCTCAGAGGAGGCCCAGGTGCCAGCCTGGGGGACTGGGAAGGCTTCCTGAAGCAGGAGACTCTGACCCTGGTCTTACAGTGGGGGTGGGGAGTCAGCCAGGCTCAGGGAGGGGCAGGAAAAGAAGTGCTCCAGGTGGAAGGAATAACCCCTGCAGACCTTCTGCAGGACTCAGCCTGGACACCAGCCCGGAACTGGCGAAGTTGGAGTATAAATTCAAGTGGAGATTAAACAGTGATGGGGTGGAGAGGCTGGCAGATGGGGACCAGATTGCACAGGGCCTAGGAGGGATCTCCCTGAGGACAGTGGGAGTCACAGAAGGGCATTGAGCAGAAGGGAAACCTGATCCTATTGCCATTTTGAAATAACCTCTCTGGCTGCCCGGATGAGAGCCAGAATGGGCTGGAGGCAGGGAGACCTGAGGCAGGTAGACAGGCAGGAGGCTGTGGCCATGGACCCAGTGATGGGCAGAGTGTGGGGAGAAGAGGGTTGGTTGGGGACCTTTATGCTGCTTCATTCTCCCCCCCACCCAAAGTTCACGTATATATTTTTGCCACCTGACATCTGTATTTATTCTTGTGTGACTCTTTTGTCTCCCAGCGCAATGTTACATGCACGAGGGTAGAGCATTATCTATTTTGTTCACTAATATGTCCCCAACACCTCGGAAGTGTCTGGCACATAGCAGATACCCTAGTAAATATTTCTTGGCAAATGAATGAGCAGATTGGATTAGATGTAGGATGAGAGAGGAGAGTCACCAGTGATGCCCCTATCTCTAGCGTGGCCAGCATGGTCCGTGGAGCTGGTTATGGACAGAGAAAGCACCAGGCTGGGGTGGGGAAGGAGGGAAGGAAACACCCAGAGGGCAGGTGCGGATGTGGCCTGATGCTCAGGGAGGGATGTGGCCAGGAACAGTGAGCCAGGAGCCACCAGCTTTCGGAATGACTGTGAACACGAGCCCAGAGGGAATGTGTGGTCAGATACAGGGGATTCAGGTGAGAGCACCGAGAACAACCCGTCTCAAGTAAGGACAAATCACAGAAGAAGAGCAGCGGGGGAAACAGCAGTGATAATAATGACACGTATTGAGCACTTACTATATACTTACCACTCTATTAAGTGCTTCAAATTTTATTGATTAATTTAATCCTTATAACAATCCTCTCCCAGGAAGTAGGCTCTATGTTCTATGGTAATTTTTTTTTAATGTTTCAAGAAATTGAGGGATAGAGAGTTTAAATAACTTGCTCTAGGTCACAAAAAATGGGTAAATTTTAGAGTTAGGACTTGAACCTGGGTCTGTCTTATTTAAAAATCAGTGCTCTTCTGTACTCAACTGCCTCCCTTGGAAATAATGATGCTGTCGTTGGTAGCAATAATAATCATCGTAAGGGTGGTTTTTAGCATATTAAATGACTCCTGTGTATACCTGACTTGGGGTGTTGGGCCTGCCACCCACGGGACACTGTTTCCAGGTCTCCTGACCCCCTCACCAGCCTCTGCTACAGGGCGGAAGGGGAACGGGGAGGATGAGGAGGCCCCCACTCACCCTGGCACTCCCGTGTGCTCTGCAGGGCTGCCGTGCCCAGTGGGCAGGTGGGCAGACACTTCCCCTTGTACAGGTAAAACCGCCTCTTGCACTGGATGCAGAAGTCTTGGCTGAAGCAGCTCTCACAGGTGGTCCCACATTCTGTAACAGAGCCAGGGCCACCCAGGTGAGGGCAGCTGCCCAGAAAGAGAGCATTCTGGGACTGCCTGAGATGGGAGGGCCTCTGAGCATCCCAGGCCCTGTAGCACTGGGTCAGGATTCAGTGTCCCCTTTGAAGCCCAGACTTGTCCAAGGTCAAACTGGGTTTGCATTCAAGGAGAACTCCCTCTCTCATTTGAACTGAGGCTTGACAGGAGCAAGTAACATGTCCAAGGTAGCATGGTTATTTGTGTTTAAAACTCAAGGTTCCCTTCCTCATTGGAGCAAAGAAAAGGCAAATGACACAGCAAATCTGGGCTAGGAGTGAGGACTCCCTGCTCCATTTCCATCAAGGCTCAGAGATGGTCATGGTTGTCCCAGGTCACAGCAAAGAGAGTTAGGAGCTAGGACGCCTTTTCTCATTCAAGCTAGGTTCAGAGGGAGAGTAATATGCCCAAGGCCACACAGCCAACTAGGGTAGAGAGGAAGGTGCCCTGCTTATGCCAGAGAAGGCACTGGCTTGCCTAGGGCCAGCCTGAAACCAAGCAAGTATCTGAGTCTGGGTTCAGGCCTACACCTACTTCCCCTGTGGCTGTGTCGGGGTGCCAGATAGGATATGAGCCAGAGGTGCCCAGGAGCCCAACACTAGCACAGGACAAGGGAGGAGCCACGTACTTTTGCACCTGTTCACCTCCTGGCCACGGACGCCGAAATAGCCGTGGGGACAGTCATGCACACACTTGCCGTACTGGCGGATACCTTCTCGGCGGATGAACAGGAAGAGCCTCTGCTGGCAGGTGGAGCAGCCGTTCTCCTCTGAGCAGATGACACAGCCTGTGCAGTTGCCCCCCAGACCAGTGCCCACTGCCATCCAGACCAGGGTGGAGGGTGAGGGAAAGGGAGAGAGATGGTCAAACCATATATGTTGTCCCATTGGGATATTAACTAAGCACATAGCTACTAGACAAATGATTACATTTCCCAGCTTCCCTTGGGACTAGATATGGTCATGTGACCAAAAGCAGCTCTTTGGACTCTGGGAGCCCACACATCCTGCTGATAACTCCATTGCTGTTGCTTACATCTGAGACCTCTGACTGACCCAGCGGGCTCATATGGAGGTACACACTACTGATGCTCCTGAGAGGAAAAACTGCCACAAGTAAAAGTTTGTGTGTTTCCAAAACTATAGACCTGGCAGGACCTGAGGGCAGAGAGAAAGTGTGATGTTGTGAGAGGAACTTTCAGGGCCAGGGAGAGGACAACTGAGAAGCGAACAGTGCCCAGACCTCCCACCCAATAGGTAAAGGTCTTAAGTTCTGATAACGCCAAGGGCTAGCAAGGATGAGAGGAAACTTCCATCCTTTGGAGGAAAATCTTACAGCATCTAGTCAATTTGAGGAAGTGCTTCTGCTGTAAAACCCAGAGCAGTTGTTCTCAAACTCGAGCAGGCACCAGCATCTCTTAGAGGGCTTGTTACAATACAGATCGCTGGGTTCCGCCCTGGAGTGTCTGACTCTGTAGGTCTGAGGTGGTGCCTGAGAGTCTGCATTTCCAACAGATACCCAGGTGATGCTAATACCGCTGGTCTGGGGATCACACTCTCAGAACCACTGACTTAGAGAAACTCATGTGTGTGCACAAAGAGACATGTACAAAGATATTAATTGCAACATTATTTAATAGCAAACAATTGCAAAAACCTAACCATTTATCAAAATATAGAAACACACTGTGGTATAGACATATGCTACAGCCATAAGCCACATATATGGTTTTTAACTAGTTTCATCACATCTGTATAACTAGTTAAAAACGAAGTCATGATGAATGACAGAGGTAGAGTTACACAGTCTTTTCATGGCTACTTCTCAAAGAAAGTTCTGAGAGCAAAAAAAGCAAGTTGCACAATGAATAATACAGTAAGAAGCTATTTACATCAAATTCAAAACCTGCAAAACAATATTTTGTAATATTTATTATACATAAGTTTGTATTAAAAGACAGAAGGGACTGATAAACACTGAATTCAGGATGTAACACCTCTAAGGTGAGAAGTGGCAAAAGAAATTGGCAAGAAATCTGGGGACTTCACTTTTATTTGTAATATTTAATATCCTAAAATCTAAAGCAACTATAAAAATGGCAAGATTTGATAAAAGTGGCTGCCCAGTAGACAAATCCTCATCATATTATATTTCCAACTGTAGGCTGGAAATATTTCATCATAAAGTATATTTCTTTAAAAGAGGAGTTTAGCCTCTATTTTGTCCTGGGGGTGTGGGGAGGGGCAGAGAACTATCTTCTTTCTATTTCTCATCCTCTCATCTCCCTTCCCCCAAGCACTGGCCCATTTTTAAGCCGAGGTCTTGAGCAAGGGGAGGTGACAGAAACTCTGAGAGCAGTGGAGATCTGTGCCTTTAAGCACTATGCTACCTGTCCCCATGTCCATTCTCCTCCTCACTAGTGGAACCCTGATTTTTAGCAGACTTTATGTCTTCCAAGAATAAAGACCACATTTCCCAGGCTCCTTTGTAGCTGTTTGTGGTCATGTGTCTAAGTTCTGGCCAATGGACTTTAAGTGGGAATGTTCTGTGCCACACCCAGGAAACGCCCTTTAAAGGAAGGGCAGGGCTATTCTTCCCTTCTTCCTTCATCCCTCAAGGCTGAGAGCAAGGTTGCTGGGACCATAGCAAAGGCAGGTGACAGAGGGACCTGACAGAGAGACACCATGGCTGAGCCAGACCAACCCCGGACTGGCTACTCAGACTCTTTTATAGGAGAGGGAGGAAAGTGTTGTCCCTCCTGCTGAGGCCTCGGTTCTGTCAGGTACAGAGAACTACATGATAATGGCTGATGATGCCAGGGCTTTAGCCACACTGGTGGGCAGAGAGTGATGTCAGGGGACATCAGGGTGCCCTGCCTCAGTGCCTTGGTATTATATACACCCCTCGACCTGAGATGCCACCCCACCAACAAAGGGCAAAGGGACCCTCAATCGGCTTTAGATTTCTGCCATTTGGCAGGAAAGGAATTTAACTGAGAAATTGTGTCCAATTACAGAAAATCAAAATGGCATTTCCTGCAAACTGAGTCTGTGAACTGAGACTCATGCTCTGACAGGGGTGTTGTTGCCCATTTTGCAGCTGGGAAAACAGAAGTGCAATGACACGCTCAGGGTCCCACAGAACCGGTTGAGGCAGGGATCACGTCAGTAAGCCATCCACTGCCCATGTGGAGCATTCGTTCAGGACTTGGAGCCTCAGCAGTGAACCACCCATGGTCCAGGCATTACAGGACCTCATGGCAGAACTGAAACCTGCAGAGTTGACTGATAGCAACACAGATGGGGACAAAGAAACCCTCTAAATAACCACTGTCTCTCGGGAGGGCTTAGGGTGACTCAGCCCAGCCCCTGCTGTTTCGTGGAGGACCTGACGCCAGAGGCGTGTAACCTTCTCCAAAGTCAGGCAGCCAACAGCAAAGAAGCCCCACTAGAGCTATAGCATTAATATTTGTAGGGTGATATTTCAACTTTCTGAAGACAAAAGAACCCCACAAGGACCCTCCCCTTGACCTCAGATAGTCAGACTCTGTGAGAGTGTAAGTGAGCATGTGTGTGTGTGTGTGTGTGTGTGTGTGTGTGTGTGTGTGTACAAGAATGCACTATGGATCTCAACTAGCATCTTTCAACTCCAGGTCTTTGAAGAGAGGTGGCTCTGCATTGGTCCTGGCATTTGGGTAGGGTGCCCCCTGGTGCCTCTCTATTGTAACAGTACCTCTGACTGTGAATTCTGATGGTCTTACTCAGGGTTTTCATCACATCTGTATAACTAGTTAAAAACAGCAATGCTCTTTTCCTCCAACCCCAAGGTCATGGTTGCCGAGAGTTAAATGCCAATTTTATGACTAATAAGCGATGACAACTACAGTTTTTGTAATGCTGCTTTAGAAAGATCCAAACTTGATGGCTCTTAAATTTGATTGTGCTTAAGAATCCCCAGGGAGGCTTGTAAATCCAGAAATGTACATTTCAACAAGTCCAAAATAAGAGTGAGAGACATTTTGGAAGTGTCCTCTTTGCTCACAACCTCCTTCCCCCCAGAACTGGCCCTGGCAGCCGCACTTGTACTGCATGAGCCTGTTCCCCGGTGGATACTGAACCAGTGACGAACAGCTCATGCAGGCTGAGCTGCATCTCTTGAGAACTTTGACTTGGGGTTGATGGACAATGGTCTGGGCTGGCCTGCTGATCTAAGAACATTTGCAGGAGGACAGAGTGCCCTGTTCTCGTGTGCGTCTGTGATGCGCTCCGGTGGGCAATCGCCTCTGTGGCCCACTTCTGCTAACAGAGGCCCCATACCTCTGCACTCTCCGAGTAAGGTTCATGTGGAACCATCTCCACCCAGAAGCACTCAGCCTGGGCTCGGCCAATCAGAGCTCAGATCCCCTTGACTACATGGTAGGGTCAGACATAGGCATGTATCTCAACAAGAGCTAGTCAATGACTGCGTGTGTGTGTTCTTTTCCACTCCCTTTGGGTTTGGAAAGATGTAGACCAGAGCTGGGAGGCTGAGAGTGTCCCAAGAATGGAGGCCACAGAGCAGCAGCCCAGCCACGGATCGGCTGTGCACTGGATCCACCCATGGGGGCGTGGGGAGGTGGGTGGTCCATAAATGCTCTTCTTTTCTCAAGCCACTTTGAGTTAGGTTTTCTTTCACTTTCAACCAAAAAACTCCTGACCAAGACAGAAGCAGAGAGAGAAAAATAAACAATTAGAGAGAGAGAGAGAGAGAGAGAGAGAGAGAGAGAGAGAGAGAGGCAACTAGAAACCTACTGGGCTCCAAAAGACCAAGTTTCTGTCTATCTTCCACTCCCAGGTTCCAGTACTCCTAGAGCTGGCTCACTACATAGATAAAAAAAAAAGAGAGAGAAAGAAAGAAAGAAAGAAAGAAAGAAAGAAAGAAAGAAAGAAAGAAAGAAAGAAAGAAAAGAAAAGAAAAGAAAAGAAAAGAAAAGAAAAGAAAAAAAAGTCACCTTTTCACTTGAGCTAGCTCTCCTCCTGTCAACTTACAATCACACGGGGTAGTTTGCCAGGACACAGATCATGGTTTCACAGGATAAAGGGGCCTAGACCACCACTACCAAGGTGGGCAACCGCCTCTGTGGCCCCCCTCTGCTAACAGAGGCCCTATGTCTTTGCACTCTTCAAGTGACCTTCATGTGGAGCCATCTCCACCCAGAAGCACTCAACCTGGGCTTGGGCAATCAGAGCTCAGATCCCCTTGACTACATGGCAGGGTCAGATATAGGGGCTCTGAGGTCCCAGGGCCACACTTTGAAAAGACCTGGGTCCTTCTCCACGTCTCCTGGACCCTGACCTTCATCATGCCCTCTCCCAGCTCAGATGCAGGTTTCTAAGTGAAGGCATGATAGTTCTAATTTCAACCTCCCTGAGTTTTCTTGGGGCAACAAAGGTGATGGCACCACTTGTAATTCCTCCTAACAACTGTCTCCCATAATCAAGACCATCTTTCCCCAATCAAAATGCCAGATGGACCAAAATTTATGGCCTCGTGTTATTCTAGCAGCTGATGGGGGATGGCAGGGTCTTGGGATAACATCTGAGTCACTGCCTTTTCGGCTACTCAGGGGTTAGTTGAGACTTGGATGTCCATGTGAGGGACAAAGACAGTGGAATTCAGCATGTCACGCTTGGCACTTTACACAGGGATGTAGGCTTAAGGCAGCTCTGAATGCATCCATTAGCCCAGGATTGATCCATGTGTTCGTCCATCCACCCATCCACCCATCCATCCATCCATCCATCCATCCAACAAGTAGCCTCTACTCTGTATCAGGTCCAGGGGGCAGCTGTGTGGGCAAAGTACCTTAACTTTCCAAGATTCAATTATTTGAGTTGTTGAAGGAGTAATAATGCTTATCTTCCAGGTTGTTGTGATTAAAGGAGATAATGCATGGAAAACTTAGCTGACAGCCCTGCACTCAGCAGGCCCTTGATAAATCGAGCTACTGTATTATATTGAAGCAGATGACATGTTTTCTGGCCTCAAAAATCTAAGGACATGTGTTATGGTTCAGGTGCCTAGATTCAAATCCAGGCTCCACCACTCCCTGAGTGACATTGAACAGGTACCCTAGTTACTGTCATGGGCCTTGGGATAAGGTGTGTCCAAATCAACTGGCAGGTGCCTGGCACATAGTGGTGTTTCTCCATAAATGTAAGTTCCCTTCCTGTTCCCACACTATCACAACACATGGTGGGATTGTAAACCCACATGTGGACCCTCTTGCCCTTTCATAGGTGAGCAAACAGAGGACAGCAACTACCAACTACCATGTCCAGCGAGATGCTCTTTCATCCTTCAGATAGTGAAGAGCTCAGGGTAGAGACATGCAGAGGTAACTTTGCTCTTGGGTGAAAGGTAGTTTATTCTCTCTGCTGGGATCTGGGAATGACCTACACTCTTCAAACCCCTGGGTGGCCCACATCCTGAGTGATAGGCATCAATGGCTCAATGGTTGCAAGTGATCTCTATATATTTTCCATTTCGGGATTTGGAGTGGATTCAGGGTCATCTCTGCAGTATCATGCACCTGCCTTTACTCGGAGAGCTTCCCTTGGGGGGTGGTTCAAAAGGCACAGGGTGACATCCAAGACTCTGAAAAGTTTGTTCTCCCAGACAGGTCTCCTCCTCAGCAGCCCACAGCGAATGAGTCCCTGAAAAAGCTTCAATACCCAAGTGAAGAACTTAAGAACAAAACAGAAAACAACCCTGAATAGATTACCAACACTTGAAAAATCAAATTTCACATAAAAACAAAACTGGAATTTGGGTTTCTCTATAAAAAGTCAGAATATCTGCCAATGCTGGGCCTGCAATGCCCAATGGGAGTTACGTAGATGGAGCGTATGCACTCCAGTTTGCTGCAGTCCTCACCACTCCCTATGATACTTGGCACTAAGGGCAAAGGTCAGCTGCTATGTATTATCATCCTTGAGCTGCTCTTTCTCTTACACTCACTTCACTCCCTCAGATTAGCAGACCCTGGAGAGCAGGGGTTCTCACACCAGGGCACACATCAGACTCACCTGGACGGCTTGTTACCACAGAAAGGTTGGGCGGTTAACACAGGGGATCTGAGAGCTGCTAACTCAGTAAGTCTGAGCAGCGTATGAGAATGTCATTGGCCAACAGGTTCCCAGATGATGCTCATGTTGATGCTGCTGGTCCTGGGACCACACTTTAAGAGTGGAGTCTCGCCCTAACTGGTTTGGCTCAGTGGATAGAGCGTTGGCCTGCCCAGGTTCAATTCTGGGCAAGGGCATGTACCTTGGTTGCAGGGACATCCCCAGTAGGAGGTGTGCAAGAGACAGCTGATCAATGTTTCTCTCTCATTGATCGATGTTTCTGACCCTCTATCCTTCTCCCTTACTCTCTGTAAAAAGTCAATAAAATGTATTTTTTTTTAAAAAAGAGTGGAGTCAGGTTAAGAGCCAGACTGCTTGGGTTTAAATCCCTGCTCTGCCCTTTCTCCTTGCCCAGGTAACCATGAACTTAACCTCTTTGTGCTTCAGTTTCCTCATTTATAAAACAGGCACCGTATTGGCTGAGCTAACGAATAATGAATGGGGACCTGAGCGAGCCTGACACTTACGAGGTCTCCGTGA